>ML268724.1:19703-54496 GCA_005239495.1 Nicotiana undulata
GTTTCATTGAGTTATTTCCAATTGTTGTTGTAAGTGTGTTAAAAATATTGGCTGTTCTCTTGAGTTTATCATAGTATAAAAAGACTGAGCTGGATTGACAACGTTACGGTGTTACTTATATTCTGGTTGGTTTTATTGTGAAATGATATTGGTTAAAGCTTACGAGCTATATTATTTTCTGTTTGAAATTGTGGAAATAACAGTATTGTGAAAGGCTTGGCCTGAATTGTGAAATTCTTTATGAATAAATTGATATGATATGTCTGGTGGGAGCGGGTTGCACGCCGCAACAAGGAGTGATAAGGGTGGACAGGTGGGATCGGGTTGCACGCCGCAACAGGAGCAATAAGGGTGATATATTTAGGGAGGAGCAATAAGGGAGGACAGGTGGGAGCGGGTTGCACGCCGCAACAAGGAGCGATAAGGGAGGACATTTATATTTTTACTGATTTTCAAAGAAAATAAAGATTTGAAAAGCTAAATGTTTATACTTTACTGTTTTTTTTAAAACAAAGATTTGGAACTTTCTATTTTATATTACCATTTTCATATTTTGGCGCTACTTTTATTCAAAGATAAAGTTTGAAAACTTGGAAATTTTTGAGGATTGGTTATAGCTGAGGCCTGAAAGAGGCGGTTGTGTTATTTTTTTATTGTTGTAGTATTTGAATTGATGTGTTTAAATTTCCTTCATGTTTTATAATTATTGTCTAAGATATATTTTCTTGTTAGTGTAGAATTGTCTTATTATGTTATCGTATATATATTAATATCACAGGTTTATTGTTAAAGCCCCGCCATAGCCTCGTCACTACTTCGCCGAGGTTAGGCTCGACACTTACTCAGTACATGGGGTCGGTTGTACTGATACTACACTCTGCACTCTTTTGTGCAGATCTAGGTACTGACCATCAATAGAGATATTTAGAGCGGCTATTCATTCGTTCGGAGACACGAGGTACATCTGCCGGCGCTCGCAGATTCCGAGAGTCTTCTCCTATTATTATTTACGTTGTTTTATTATATTTAGAACAGTTACACTAATTCTTTCAGCCCTTATTTGTAGTATTCTTTAGTAGTTCATGGATTGTGACACCAGAACCTGGGGTAGTCTTAGAGTTGTTTACATAATTAGTTTGTGATTCATTTTATTTAAATGGTCACTGTTATCATTTTATTTTATTTTTTGTTGGGAATTGTTTTAGTTAGGCTCAATTGAAATTTATTTATTTATGCTCAAGTAATTAATCAAGAAAATTAGTTAATCGACTTCTAACATTGGCTTGCCTAGCAAGTGTGGTGTTAGGTGCCATCATGATCCCTGAGGTTGGGAATTTGGGTCGTGACAGTCCCGCCCAAACTTACTTTGTGAATTAGTCAATTAGCAAATGAGAAGTCTAAGCATACATATGTAAAAGAGATAAAGGCTTTTGAACAGATAAGCAGTCTAAGCACACATATGTAAAAGGGATAAGGGAGTTCCTAAGTTGTTTAGCCTATAGGATCATATCTATGCAATGCCCGGTAATAACTCCTCATCGAGAGGGGCTACACGTTGCATTAGCGCACAGGTTATCATATCCTTTTACTACCCATTGTCCCACCCCTTAGCGGTTATGTGAGAGAGTTTTGATTAGGACCTCTAGACTTGGGAAGTTCTAGAAAATCCTAAGGTGCTTAAAAGGAAAAAATCTAGGCGACAGTCAAATAACATGTAGGACAATCAAATAGGGGAAAATCAGTTAAAGGCTCATGTTTACCTCCACATGTATATAGGCAAATAAGCACCACGTCTCAAACACAAAGTTTGGGTAATCTTTTTAGAGAAATCCTAGAAGAGGATGTCTAGGTGAGCATCAATATACAGAGTGTGCAACACTGTTTTGGAACTATGTGGCAGGGTCCTAATCACTTTTCCTACTGATTTTCAGAACATGTGAGACTTAAGAAGTTTATAAACAATGAACACAATTTCTCATTTATTAAAAAGAGATTAATTACCTAAGGCTTGCCTAGGCGTGAGACTATATGCAATCACAGTTACAGGAGTTGTTTAAACGATTTGAAATCATTCAAACTATAGGCATGCTTGATCTAGGTGATAAAGATTATAACAAGTGAATTATACCAATTGGTATTTAGAAACATTATACCTACGTGTGAGAGCCATTTTTAAACCTTTTCATGGACAGTTATTTATTTAGTCGAAATAGACATGTTTCAAACAGATGCAAACATAGTTCCTAAAAATAAGGTATCTAATGCATATTGGGATGACTATTTTTAATAAGGTTATTTAGTAGCAGGATGTCTAAGTGACAATACTTATGCAGAACCAGAAATTGAGTATGCAATATGATGAAGCAATAAACGTGAATATCCTAAAAACAGGATGTCTAATGCATAGGTTTGTCATGGTTTGAATGTAGATAGACACAAAAATCCTAGAACATGACTTCTAATACAGGTTTGCATAATGTAAAGCCTAGAAGCATGATCTCTACCCAGCTTTACCCCACATGATTATGTAGCTACCCTCCCTTTTCACTAGTTACCCCAATATCTATTTACAAATGATTATTACAGACCATAATTGCGTAAATTACATAAACAAAATGTAGATTAAACTATAGGGAGCCTGATGCAGGCCCAAAGCAAACCTGGGAGTACCAGGCCTTTAGTAGTCTCAAACGCCAAAGATTTCATTGCCAAATTTGTTGTCCAGGTGTGTCAGAATTCCCTAAGGACCTCAAGGATCCCGGGCAATGCTCACACCCAGACTTTTCACAATAGGGACCAAATATGTGCAGTGTGGAATGTCCAGCCCCAGTGTGCCAGAGTTCAAAGGAATCTCAAGAGGATCCCAAGGCAGTACGCACACTGGAGGGGCAGAAATTCTATTGACTTAAGGGTAAAGTGAGAGTGCTTGACATAGTTTTGAAAAGTTTTTTATAAGAAAACAGTATAGAGATGACTCTAGGAGTGAAAAGGTATTCTGGAATAGGAACTAGTTTAGTGGTAAAACAGTTTGAGAAAAGTATTAAAATACTTTTGAAATCAGAACACAAATCAATTGGTCTTAGAACAACCAGATTCAGGAATACTTAGCAAACATATTCCAAACAGGGATAGAGGGGTTGGGGACACATAGAATACACATCAATGTGTAGTGTAACATATAAACAACAAGATGCACAGAGTTCTCAAGAGCTCTATAGAATTAATAAGTTAGTTATAAAGGTAAGTGATTGAGACATAGCGCAAAGATTACAATGTAGCCATGTTGAAAACACATAAACACTGGGTCGGATCAACACACACAACTAGAGTTGCCTTGAGAGACTAGATGACATAGCATGATCTCATCAGTAAAGCACAATAGGCAAGAACTTAAATGAACATGCTAGGCAAACATCACACAAGCATTCATAGTTTAGACATGCTAATCACATAGTGAACAAAACAAGATTGAGACATGCTAGATAAAGCAGTAGACATGCAATTATAGTTTAGACATGCTAATCACATATTGAACAAGAAAGGATTAGGCATGCTAAGCAAGACAATAAACAGGAACAAGAATGGAACTCATAAGTGATAAACTAAGGCAGTAATGAACCACAAACGGTTTAGATTTTAAAAATTAATCAGAGACATACCAGTTAGGGAAAGAGAACACATGATGTAAAGCAGATATTGTGCAATATCTAGCCTTTTCTTACAGCCGGATAGACCAATGAATACCACAAGTAGCAGAGAAGAACAAACAACTTTTAGAGTGTAAGTGTGCTTGTGAACTAATGTTCGTGTTAGAAGTGAAAATAGAGGAGAGTATATATAGAAGTTTAGGAGCATAGCAGAATAAGGTAAAGGAAATCAGCACTCAGCAATTAAGGAAGCCACAGAGTCAATTAGGCACAAAATCAGCATAGTCTTCCCTTAATTAAGGGTAATTACCCAAGGGTAAAGGACAAGATGCATTTAAGGAAAGAAAATCAAGTCAGGCTTAAGTACTGAGTGAGCAATTAGGGGTATATAAACAGAATTTCAATTAAGGAAATAATCACGAAGAATCAGTAAATATCACAAGTAATTAAATAAGGTAAGAAAATAATTAAAGTCATAAACAATGGACTCAAGAATCAGCACATAAGTTTTAACAGAGCAAATCCGTAAATCAAAAATTCGAAATAATACTGATTTACAGGGGGAAGAATATCAGTTTCCACAAATAGACAAATAAGCTAAATAAAATTTCATAAACACACAGAAAATTAGACGAGAAATCGAATCAGAAACCCTAATAGAGATGAACTAGGGTAAAAATATATCACAAGACATTAAATTAGACTAAGGGGGGATCATGAAATTTAAAGCACAGAACGAAACAATGTCACAAGTAACTCGAAAAACCCAGAATCGAAGCAAAATACAAGAAAATTGGGGTTTTAGCATAAATCGACTAAGGTCCAAATAATCTTAGCATGAATCAATCAGTAACACTTAAGAACAACGACTAAACATTCAAAAAATTAGAAAATCTTTGGGAAAATGAGTTTCAGTAAACCCTTGTTTAAGGAAAAACGGAAAATCAATTGAAAAACCAGAAAACTTTCACGAAAACATGTGAGATAGGTTCGATTCATCTCAGATCTGTTCAGATATGAGAAGATCAAAGATAAAAATTAGGGTTTTTAGAAAGACAACAGAGAAAAGATCATAGCCTTAGGAAATCATGAATTTGAAACGAAAAATAAGAAATTCTTACTCAAAGTCGAACCAAATGGTCTGAAATAGGCGAGAAAACCCAATGGTGTAAACAGACTTGCCCTGGTCCCTTGAGAATCTCCTCAAGGATCTAGGGGACGGAGATACCATAGCATATAGGAGGCCATTAGAGGTCTGAGGTGTTGAAGAACCACCATAAGAAGGCAGTAGGTTAGTGACGGGGGATGCGGGATTAGGGTTTCTTGTTAGAGAGCTTTTGAGAGACGGAGAGAAGAGTGACGTCGGGGGAAGGGGTGAAAGTGATTAGGGTTTGGGGGGAGGGGGTATATTGGTTTAATTATGGTAGGAAATATCCTGACCGTTGATCAAAAGTGATCAATGGCCAGGATTGGCCAAGGGGTTTGGGTCGGGCAGGTAGGTAATTGGCCTTGGGTCTTTTGGGCTGGTTTATAAGGGGTATTAAGCTGGTAGATTTTAGGCTAAAATTGAAATAAAAGAGGCTGTTTGTTAAATACCCAAACAATTAATTAAAAATAATCTGTAAAATAATTAATAATTATAAAATATGATTTTTCATGCATAGGAATTTTAAAAAAATAGTTGTTTAGTATTTTAAAAATATAATGGACTAATTTCTTGGTAAAATAATACAAAAATGTATGCATGGGCTTTGCAAAGTTATTGCAATTATAATCAAACAGTGCCAATTTGGCCATTTATGAAATAATATGGACTTAATAGGACCATAAATAGTAATATTAAATCAAGAAATATTTTGAAATCATTTGTGATGCGATTTTATAATTATTTATTAAAAGTATAATACTAGGCAAATTAATTTTAAAATGTAGAAATTGTGGGAAAATACCAATTGATGCTAATGCATAATTTTGAAGACATGTAATGCATTTTAAAACCATTTTGGGAAAAATTGGGTATCAACAATTCAAGGAGACCGCAAGGTATTTCTGCCGCGTCCGCAGAATCACCCGAGTCCCCTTCTATTCTATCGCTTAGAGTTTTTTGTGTACTTTTCAGACTTGATTAGAGCCACAGTTGTAGTTAGAAGCTTGTGACTATATATTGTGATATTTTGGGTCATTGGGATGTATATTTGTACATGTCGAGCGGCATTGTTATGTTATTCAGATTTTCCCCTTATTTTCCTTATTTAATGTGTTTTAAACTAAGTTTTATTCTCAAAAAATTAGGCTTACCTAGACGTAGAGACTAGGTGCCGTCACGATACCTTTCAGAGGGTAAATTGGGTCGTGACAGAAAGTGGGCTTGGGATGAAAGGGAGGAGAATCAGCCATTGTTGGTCACTATGAACACTGGTTTTTTGAGAAATTGTGGATTGAAGGGCCTGGCCTAACCAGATGTATTTGGGCCTGTTGTAGGCTCCCTATAGTTTATATACTTTATAATTTATTCATTCGATTCTGGTCTGTAATAATTATTTGTAAATACAATTGGGGTTAATAATAAAATTGGGAAACAAACTTATTTGATATTCTGTATGAAATGGGGAGATAACATGCCTCTAGGTCTTTCTGCTATTATTGTTAGATAACTTGACTATAGGTTTTACTTTACGCCAAGAAATATTCAGCTAATTGTGTGCTGAAAACTTATCTAAATGCTTATGTTTGTCATCGCATGTTAGATAACCTGCCTATAGGTATTCATGTCGGTTCAAATAGGTTCTATGAATATCATGTCTACTTTGCTTCGTATGATCAGATACCATGCCTATAGGAAGTACAATAATCAAGTTCAACTTACAACATACTCAAATATGTTTCTTTAGGAATCATGGCTATAGGTTTTAATTCATTGTCGCACTCGCTTAGTTAATATGCATATGTCTAGGAATTAATAAGCAGTTTCAATCACCAAAAGTAGAATTCATGCCTGTAGGGATAATTATCATCTGCGCTAAATATTAAAATTGGAACTCTGCATAGTGTCTTGCTAAATTCCACCTAGATAGCATGCCTATCGGTTTAAATGCTTTTAATTGTAACCAGTAGGCAATTACGCAATCATCTAGAAATTACATTACATAAAATGTTAGCATGTTTAAAATCCAGAATCACATAGAAATCATGTCTATAAGACCTAACAACCTTAATTGTCAATATGCCAATCTTCTTGCGTACATTTGTTGCCTAATGTGTGGAGGCTAATCTGATCCCTTTATCTGCTTTTTGTATGAAAAGTCCAACTTCGCCTAGTTTTATAATTTTGAGCAACCTAAGTTGAGTCTAGAACTATCCAAATTAGAGGTCCCAATGCCTCCAGGATCATAGGTAAGGGACGGGCAATGCATGCATAAGATACTATTTAGAATTGATTAGAGCGTTTTAGGTAAACAACACAAAGATAGTAATCGGGTGCAGGAGATTATAGTCTGTACCCGCTGAATAATATGAGTAATACCCTCGTCTTGGGGGAGTTACGAAGTATTATTTATGTTACACGGGGTGATCCTTTAGGCTAAAAAACTTAGGACCCCCGATGCCCCTAATAATTCCCTCTCTTCTTTATTTGACTAATTCGCATGATTAAAGTTTGGCCGGGACCTACCGTTGTGGACCTCGAGGAGTGACTAACACCTTCTCCCTGAGGTAATTTGAGCCCTTACCCGATCTTTGGTGACGCAACTAGTAAACCTGAGTCATTTGCAATAGGTGCCCTAACACACCTTAATCTGTTAGGTGGAGACTCTCTCAATAACTAATTCCTTCCTTTCTTGAAAGGAGTTGTCAATGTCGAAACCCGATTTCACGAGAAAAAAGGGGGCGCGACAACCATAAATTTTATCACTCAACTAGAAGTTATGCAACAATCACTTTAATTGGAACATATCATTACATGAATCATGACGGTCATACTCTTAATGTACAATATGTTCTAACAAAGTGTCAACAACTTTGTGAATGAACTTAATATAAGTCATTTAGAGTCCAACTTTATTGATCCAATGATCACAAAATAATGCATGAAAAATTAAAGAGTGAACTGTCATGTATATCATATTAAACATAATGTCTAGACAAACTGTTAGAGAACAAAGCAAGGCTAAACAGAGCTATTAAGACCTATATGGGTTACATGATCCTTGAAAATATTAGCCGGCAAGCCTTTAACCATAGGATCAACAATCATCAAAGTAGTACTAATATGCTCAAAACTCTCATCTATCTTCTTCACATAGTCTATAACCATCAAGTACTTTATGTCGATGTGCTTGCATCGACTGCCACTATTATAGTTCTTAGAAAGAATACTGCTACTGAATTATCACACAATATTCTTAATGGACTTGAAATGGAATAGACAATCCTAAGGTCGAAAATATAGTTCTTCTACCATAATGCATGTGATGAAGCTTCATAGCATGCTATAAATTTAGCTTCCACAGTGGATGTTGCAATAATTATCTGCTTGACACTTCTCCAAGACACAACACCGCCAGCTAGAAGGAAAATATATCCTGAACTAGATTTACCAGTGCCTTTGTATCCACCCAAATCAGAGAATGAATATCCAATCACCTCCAATGTGTCGGAGTATCTGTATCTAAGCTTAAAATCCTTGGTTCCTTCCAAATATCTTAAAACCCTTTTACCAGCTTCCCAATGGTCAAGACAAGTGTTACTTATCTGCCAAGTATTCTTACCACAAAACAATATCAGGTCTAGTAGACTTGTGCATATATAAGTCTCCCAACAAGCGAAGCATAAGGAATGTCTTTCATTTGTTCCTTTTTAATGCATTTTGTGGACATTGATTCAATGAGAATTTATTACCTTTAATTTTGCGTGCTACTATATGTGTCACGACCCAAAATCTAACTAGTCGTGATGGCACCTAACACAATCACTAGGTAAGCAATAAGCAACTATCCAATTTAATAAGATTTATTAAGAGAAGCAAGGATAATACAACTGCTTTTTTACAAGGAATTACCCAAAGATTGGTAGTACAAATCATGAGCTTCTAAGATTTAGATTTTTATAAGACTGAATTGAAATAATACAATATCTGTTTGAAATGTAAATGAATAGAATTAGAATATAATGGTACCAAGGACAAGTAATAGCCATAACTGGAACACAAATACATCTTCCGAACTAGCTCCCGTCGTACATAGCAACATCAGCATCAACATCTACATGCAAGGTGCGAAAGTGTAGTATGAGTACAACCGACCCCATGTACTCAATAAGTAACAAACCTAGTATTAGGTTGAAAGTAGTGACGAGTTGGGACAAGGGTCAGAGTCCAACTCCAATAACAACAATCGTTCATAACAATATAATAACAATGGTACAAGAAATAACTCAGAGATATGATGTTTAGCTCGTTCACAGTTACGGAATAGGCATATTTTCGGGTATAATAGCAAATCCCAAATCTTTCACCGAAAATACCAAACATATGAGTAAGTTTGAAAATAGTGAATTTTTCTAGAAAAATCTTTTAACAATAATTAAGATGTTTCATTTTCAGATAGCATGAGAAAAGTACATCTCTATTCCTACATGTCGATATGCAAGTGAAATCATGATTGTCACCAAAATCGGGTAGCGTAAGAAAATACATCATTATGCCAGCATATCAAGTACGCATGTGAAATGCGATGCATCTTAGTGATGAACTCATGTACCCACAATGTCATGACCCAAAATCCAACTAGCCGTGATGGCACCTAACACAACCGGCTAGGTAAGCCAATTGACAATAAAACAATTCAAATAAAATTTAATAAGACAAATAAATAAAAGAAAATATCTAAAAATCTTATACATTTCCCAAGGTCTGGTAGTACAAATCATGAGCTTGTAAGATTAGAATTTACAAAGCTAGCATGAAATAAATAAATACATCATTTGTTGGAAATGGACATAAACAAATTTTTATAAATCTAAGGCTACCATGAACAAGAGGCCGCTTCCACCGAAACACGATATGTCTTCAAATTCATCTTCCGTCGATCATAACAACATCAACATCTAACATTTTCATGCAAGGTGAACAAGTGTTGTATGAGTACAACCGACTCCATGTACTCAATAAGTAACAAACCTAACCTTAGGTTTAAAGTAATGACGAGCTGGGACAAGTGTCAGGGTCCAACTCAAATAACCAACAACATTTCATAGTAATATGATAAAGATGGTACAAGAAATAATTTAGTTGGTTCACAATTACGAAAAAATAGACATGTTTTTCAAGTATATCAGTGAAAATCCAAATCTTTTACTGAAATCACCAAAACATGAGTACGTATGTAAAACTGTAAGTTTTCCCAAAACTTTCAACATGTAATGTTTCGTTTTCAAATAACACGAGAAAAGTACATCTCTATGCCTATATGTCAAAGTGTATGTGAAGTCATGAATGATGCAATGTTGTACAACATGAGAAAATGCATCTCTATGCATGTATGTCAAGTGTACATGTTGAATGCAATGCAACTTAGTGATAAACCATATGCATACTCTCAGAGTATCAATTCACTCAGTCTTCCCGGTCACTCAGTCCTCCCAATCGCTTGGCACTCATACTTGGCGCTCGCACTCAGTAGGAACCTGCGCTCACTAGGGGTGTGTACAGACCCCGAAGGGGCTCCTTCAGCCCAAGCATTATAACAAGCATACCATGGCATAAATTAATACAACATGTTGCGGCGTGCAACCCCATCCCATCATAACTCCTCACTATCAAGCCATCGGCCTCACTCGGCGATCAATCTCTATAGTCTCTCGGGCTCACATTGTCATGAAAGTTAGCCCAAGATGATGATGCGATGTATCAATAAATGGTAATAGAGAATGAGATATGATATGCAAATGAATGTGTATGACTGAGTATGTAATTGCAATGTAAGAAAATAACTCAACAGTAGAAATGACCTCAGTGGGTCCCAACAGGATAAGCATATAGCTTAGACATGGTTTCCAACATGGATCACAACTCAATTACCCTATCACATAGAGATTTCATAGATACAAATAAGATTAAGTGACTACACAATACCACAGAAATACCAAGTCACAATTTATACGGTGCACGCCACACGCATGTCACCTAGAATGTACGTCACGTTGACACCAAACACATAACACGTATAATCAGGATTCATATCCTCAGTTCCAAGTTTAGAAGTGTTACTTACCCCGAATAAGCCAAATACAATATCAAGCAAGCCAAACGATGCTCCAAAATGCCATCATGCGCATACCTACCTCTGAATGAAACGAAACTAGCCAAAAGCAACTCAAATATATTAAATAATACCAAAGGGAACAAACTCGATCGATAAAGTTTGAATCTTTAATCAAAATCCTGAAATTGACCAAAAAGGCAAACCCGGGTCCTAGCCTCGGAACCCGATAACTTACAAAATCTAAAAATCCATTCAATTACGAGCTCAACCATACGTGTTTCACTCAAATCCGACTCCAAATCGTTGTTCAAAACAGAAAAACTCACTTTATGAAACTTTAGGCTAAAATCCTAATTTTCTCTTTATAATTTATAATCCAATTACTAAAAACAAAGATAGAATAACGAAATATAATTAAAACCGGGTAGAGAACACTTATCCCAATTAATATGGTAAAAATCATATCAAACATTGCCCAAATCCGAGCCCCTCAACTCAAAATATTACCAAATGAACAAACCCTCAATATTAAATATTTTTTGTCCAGTTGTTCTTCCTCGTTTTGGATACCAAACGATTTTGAAACTTACTTTTGATACCTCTAATAGATTCCTTGTGAAATTTCAGTCAAGTTAGGCTTTTGAATCACTCAATTTGGTCTTACAATGAGGGAGTTATGATATTTTGAAGTTTTAAATGAAGTCTGGAAATTTAAGTGATAAAAAATGATATTTTCGTAATTATTTTACACCAGAAAATCAGCAACGAAAGAATTTTCGTTTTAGCACCCAAAATTCATTCGGAACCTCTCGACATAAACCATATATGCGTTTCAATCATAAATAGGGTACGAACATGCACGCACAATCAAAACACCGAAAAGAGGTCATCTTGACCCAATATTGACCACGGTCAAACTCTAAATCCTCAACTTAACTAGTTTTTCAACCAATGATCCAAAATATACCCGAGCCCCTTGATACCCCATTCAATCATACCAACAATACTTAAAACACGATATGAAATTATTTTTACGAAATTATTCGAAGCTTCAAATCACATCAAACGACATAAAAACCACGAATGAAACCTCAAATCAAACTTAATAAACTTTTGAACTTTGAACTTCTAAAACTCGGGTCGAATCATATCAAATCAACTCGGAATGACCTCAAATTTTGCAAACAAGTTTCAAATGACATAAAGAAGCTATTACAACTCCCGGAACGAAAATCTGAACTCGATATCACCAAAGTCAACTTCCGGTCAAACTTATGAATATTCCAAAACTCCAAATTGCCAATTTCGCCAATTAATGCTAGAACCTTCAAGAAACATCCAAATGCAAATCCGAGCTTACGCCCAAGTCCAAAATCACCACCCTAACCTAATAAAACCATCAAAACTCCGATCCGAGGTCAGATACACAAAAGTCAAACTTGGTCAACTCTTCCAACTTAAAGCTTTAATCATGAAGTTCATTCTTCCAAATCGATTCTGTATAGCCTGAAAACCCAAACTGACGATTCATATAAGTCATAATACACCATATGGAGCTATTCATACCCTCAAACTACCAAGAAAAGTGCAAAATGCTCGAAATGACGGTCGAGTCGTTACACACACTCTAAGAGTACTCAATCTCATTGACTCGTATTCTCACTAAACATGCTCAATACTGAGCACACTCAGTCACTCAGTCACTCAGTACTATACAGGGCAGATCCATCCCACTGCAAATGAATCCAGGACAGGTCCAACCCAAAAAGCAATAACAACTACGCTCATTGTGGATGATGTGCATACTCCGGAGGGGCAGATCCATCCCAAGCGCTATAATAAGCCAAATCCATGCATGAATCAATAAATTCTACTGCGGCATCGGCCTAACTCAATGTAACGACCCGATCGATCGTTTTGCGTTATCGAACCCCGTTTCCCTAAATGAAACTTCCCACAGTGTCTTATTGTGATTTATGACTTGCGGGGACGGGTGGTTCGGGATTCGGAAGTGTTTAGATCAGTATGGGAATACTTAGTTCCTTAAGGTTGGCCTTTTTGGCCAAGTTTGACTTCGGTCAACATTTTGAGCAAACGACCTCGGAATAGAGTTTCGACGGTTCCGGTAGCTTCGTATGATGATTGCGGACTTGAACACATGTCTAGAATGGGTTTTGGATGACCCGGGAGCGTTTCGACACCAAATAGCGAAAATAGAGTTTCCTTAATTTCATAATTTGGTTTGGAATGAGTTTTTGTGTTATCGAGGTCCGAACGGAATTACGATATCGCAAATAGTTCTGTAATGTCATTTATCACTTGCCTGCAAAATTTGGTGTCATTCCGAGTAGTATAGGTCGGTTCAGCGCATTGAAACCGAATTCAAGAACTTAAAGTTCTTAAGTTTGATTCTAAGGGGTTTTGAGGGGTGATTTTGAGTTTTAGCGTTGTTTCGGGTGTTCCAAAGGCTCGGTCGAGTCCGTAATATGATTTAGGAATTGTTGGTATATTTGGACGGGGGCTCGGGTGGGCCCAGATGCCTCCCGGGCACCAAACGAGGCCAAAAATTAGAAGCCTTACTTGCTGGTGCACCAGAACTGGTGTGACCGCAGGTGTGGTTGCCAAGTCGCATGTGCGAGACCGCTCCTGCGATCCCAGGCCTCGCAAGTGCAGCCCCAGGGGAGAAGGTCCATTATCGCAGGTGCGGACATGTTTCTGCAGGAGCAGAGCCGCAGGTGCGGGACTCCCTACGCAGGGGCGATCCCAGGCCTTCTTGGCCACTTCCGCAGGTGCGGTCCTCGAGCCGCAGGTGCGAAATTACTGATGGTAGTGATTTCTTTAAACACGGGAGTTAACCATTTTCACCCCATTTCTTCCTCCATTTTTGACTTTGGGAGCTTGAGAGTGAGCCAAACGACCTAGTTACTAGAGGTAAGTTATTTCCACTCGAATGTTGGTTTAATACATCAATTCTTTGGTAGATTAACACCCTAATTAGTGTAAATCAAGGGTTAGGGTAGAAACCTAGGGCTTGAGGAATTTAGGGAATTACCCCACTTATTCACCATGAAAACATACCAAAAAATCATATATTAATGATCCTTAGGTTATGGGTGAGTGTTTCCTTCGAGAATTTTTGGAATTTGAGTGTGCGGGCCCGGGGGTGAATTTTGGGATTTCTTCAAGAATGATGAATTTACTAAATAAGTAGGAGAATTCCCATACTTTGAGCATGAATTGATATATTTGTATAACATTTGGCTAGTTTCGAGTCCTCCGGTGTAGAGTTCGGAGTTTTGGGGCGCGTTCTTGGTCTGAGAAGTAGATTCGACACGAGGTGAGTCTCCTTTACAACCTTGTAAGAGGGAATTGTTCCCAAATGTGATTGTAAATGATTCAAATGTCCTTATTTGCGAGGTCTACGCACGCACGAGGTGACGAGAGTCTGTGCGTAGCTACTACTATGTTATGTCAGGTAGTTTTTAGGGCACACAAGCATGCTCTTTTGTGCTTTGCATGTATTCCTACTTGTATTTGAGTTGCTTATTATCCATGAATTGGCATGAGAATATTAGGAAGTTATGTTCAAAAACTTCATTTGTTTGAGTTCTTGACTCCAAGTATAATCTCTGTTAAACTACTAACTCCTGATAAATTCTGTGTATGTATAAGAGCACCTGCGTCGCATGTATGATTTGTGAGCGGGGTAGCCTATCACTATGTCAATCGCGTCGCATGTTCTATTTGCGAGCGGGTTAATAGATGCATCTATGGTTCGAGCCATTCGACCCTCGGCAGTGCACATTCATTTTTGAGTCGCTTCGGCCGTACGCTTCGACATACTATGTGCTATGTGTTTGACTGAGAGTCTTGTTATTTTTAAATAAATTGCTTCATGTGGAAGGGGAATTTGGGACTTTTGTGATAATTTCTATTTGACTCATGAGAATAAATTGCAGTTTCATATAATTGCTACTTCATGCCTTAGTGATTTTCCATGATTACTATTCCCTTGCTAGATTTATTAAATCACATTATTTGTTATTGACCCTAGTAAGTATCACGTCTACCTCTCGTCACTACTTCTTCGAGTTTAGACGGGATACTCACTGGGTACATATTTGTTTATATGTACTCATGCTACGCTTCTGTACTTAATTGTACAGGTTCTGAGGCAGGTGCATCTGATTATCAGACCGGAGCGCGATCTTGAGAGCTTATACCATACCCGACTTCTTCGGTGAGTTGTTTTCCCCTTGGCGATCTCACAACAACACCTTGGAGTTGTCTTTTGATTTTCTGTCTATTCTCTTCAGAAAGTAGTACAGTTATTTTGGTCTGGTTTTGTATATTCTACTAGTCGCCTGTAGACTTGTGACACTAAATTCTGGCACATGGTATTTTGGCTAAACTGTAGATGTTGGTTCATGATTTTGGATTACATTGATTTAAGTTGACTCGTTTGCCCGTTTTCATTTAACGATTTATAACTTAAAACTTGGCAAGCATTTGAACATCTTAACAAATAAGGTAACCTCGTTAGTAAACAAGTGTTGGCTTGCTTGACTCTGGTGTTGGGTGCCATCACGACTTGAGTTAGAAGTTTGGGTCGTGACACTCAATCATCAATCTCTTTAATCTCTCGTGCTCAGAACATGCTACGAAGTCCAAACTAATGATATGAGATGTGACAATATAAAATAACAGAGAGTAAGATATGATATGAAATGATGGATGCGACAGAGTACATAACTGCAATTAAGCAAATAACTCAATACCAAAGAACGACCATTGTGGGTCCCAATAGTACCAGTATATATCCTAAACATGATTCTTAGCATAAATCACAGCTCAAGTGCTCTAACACATTGAGTACAGTAAAAGTGTTCATATAAGATAGCTACATAGTACCATGGAATCGACTAAATCACCATTTCTACGGTGCATGCCCACATACCTGTCACCTTAACATCAATCACATAACACGTTAATTCGGGGTTTCATACCCTCAACACCAAGTTTAGAAGTTTTACTTACCTCGAACAAGCGAAATCCAATACTGAGTAAGCCAAACGATGCTCCAAAAATGCCATCCCGCGCGTACCGACCTCCGAACGGCTCGTAACTAGCCTAAAGAAACCCATATACATCAAATAATGCCAAAGGAAATAAACTCAATCAATAAAGGTCAAATCTTTAATGAAACCCGGGCTTGCACCTCGTAACCCGATAAATCTCACAAAATCTATTACAAGTCCGACCATACTAGTATCACTCAAATCCGACTCTAAGTCTATGTTCAAAACTCAAAAATTCACTCTATAAAACTTTAGACAAAACCCCCAATTTCTCTTTTAAAATAATCAACCAAATGCCAAAAATGAGGATAGATTTATGATATATGTAGTCAAAACCGAGTTAAGAATGCTTACCCTAATTTGTGTGGTGAAATTCCTCTTCAAAGTCTCTCAAAACCGAGCACCAAGTCTCAAAAATGTGAAAAGAAGTGACCAAGTATCGAAATATAGTTCTACCCAGTCTTCATCGCATATGTGATCATATCGTCGCATCTGTGACCCCCGCTTCTACGGTGAAATTCTTCGCTTCTGCGAAAATAGCTTGGTCCAGTACCCCTCACACCTACAGTAACAAAACTCTGCTTCTGTGAAGACCTTCGCGCCTGCGCTCCAATTCATCGCATCTGTGCCAAATTCTCCGCTTTTGCGATCTTCCTCACCCAGACTTTTCTCGCTTTTGCAATGGACAGCCTGAATCAGCAAAGTTGCTTCTGCGACCAAGACTCCGCAGATGTGGCACATCAGTACCAACAATCTTCATTAATTTAACAAGAGATAAAATGATTTGAACCACGTCCGTAACTCACCCGAGCCTCTCGGGACCCCATCTAAATATACCAACAAGTCGCATAACACAACACGGACCTACTTGAGGCCTCAAATCACACTTAACAACATCGAAATGAGGAATCACACCTCAATTCAAACTTAAATGAACTTTCAACTTTCAACTTCTAAAACTCGCGCCGAAACATATGAAATCAACCCAGAACTAACCCAAATCTTGCACACAAGCCCCACATGACATAACGAAGCTATTCTAATTCCCAGAACCACGATCCGAATCCGATATAATCAATGTCAACTCCCGGTCAAACTTATAAACTTTTCAAATCTTCAATTTCCAACTTTTGTCAATAAGTATCGAATCCTTCTAGAAATATCCAAATGCGAATCCGAGGATATGCCTGAGTCCAACATCACCATACGGACGTAACGAAACCATCAAAACTCTGTTCCGAGGTCAAATTGACAAAAGTAAAACTTGGTCATCTTCTAACTTAAAGCTTCAACAATGAAATTTATTCTTCCAAACAAGTTCCAAAACACCTAAAAACCAATGCCGGTAATTCACACCAGTTATAATACATCGTACAGTGCTACTCGTGCCCCAAAACTACCGAGAAAAGTGCAAATGCTCAAAACGACCGGTTGGGTCGTTACATTCTCCCCCACTTAAACATGTGATCATCCTCGAACGTGCCAAGAGTCATTCCAAAGCCATCAAATAGCCGTATAATCTTACCCTGTACATACCCGGGGGAATCCTATGTCACCCTAATCCATATAAGTTGGACGACACAACCTAACTGAAGATCTTTAATTTAATCTTATCCCTTAAGTCTCAGAATCTAATTTCCAACATCTGGAATTACCTATAAGACCTGAATCTCGCATCTATACACTTCATAAATCCTAACACGCTGCATCAAGCCATAACCATAACCCAAGACGCAATCACATGGTATACCGCATAACTCAAATACTCATAGCAATAACTTACGACCACGATAGTTGCTCAATAACCAACTCGACACCGGTAACAAGCCTCATATCAAGTAAAATCTTGTTCTGAACCTTTGTACTCTACCGATGATGAAAGAAACACGAAAAAACTCATAACCACTCATCATATCAACAAATAATGGAGCTCCCCCTCTTTCAACAAGAACTATAGCCAACTTCTAAGCCGGCTTCCGATATTATTCCTTCATACATGTTGTAATCGAATTCGATAGTATAGATTCTAGGTCCAATGGCCTCATCTCATCCAATACAACCACTCTAGTGATGTGCCACATCAATAAAACCAAAAGCCACAACACGTGCAATCTGTGCACCAATAAACAAAAATCCAAATATACCCAATCATGGAAAATGACTCAAATGAGAGAACCATCCCGCAAGTTGAACAAGTACCACCACATTCAAACCATCTGAACACCTCCCGCAGTCACATCATACTTCATCATATAGCCATCCAGCCACTCATCGAGCCGTAAATTCCACTAATAGAGACACTACCGGACTTATAAGTCCAAAAATACGTGATCACATAACCAAAGTCCCCGTGCTTAAGCGACAATCAAAACCCGACCTCAAGTCCTCCAAGTTGGCTCATTATCAGCACACAGAAATCATATCTCGCAAATCATCTATGGAATCACAAGTCGTTGATGCACAGCTGATACCGAGCGGTCACATGCACATATGAGTGTGTGGAAGGAATTTAATGAGTGACGCTTTAAGCTGAATCAATGTCGCACGATAAGGAAAGAAAGACGAGAAGTTTATCCTAAATCTCTTGTAGCCTCTCGAAGATAGGTATGTACGTCATCATACCTATTTTAAGACTCTACAAGACACTTGCTCATGACTCGTAGAACCTATGAACCTAGAGCTCTGATGCCAACTTGTCATGACCGAAATCCAACTAGTCGTGATGGCACATAACCCAACCCGCTAGGTAAGCCAATAAACAACGATCCAATTTGATAAGATTTATTAAGAAAAGGAAAGATAATACAACTGCTTTTATACAAGGAATTTCCCAAGGACTGTTTGTACAAATCATAAACTTCTAAGATTTAGATTTTTACAAGGCTGAATTGAAATAACTACAACATTTGTTTGAAATGTAAATGAACAGAATTCGAATCTAATGCTACCAAGGACAAGTGATAGCCATAACTGGAATGCAGGTACATCTTCTGAACCAGCTCCCTCCATACACAGCAACATCAAGATCCAACATCTACACGCATGGTGAAGAAGTGTAGTATGAGTAGAACTGGACCCATGTACTCAATAAGTAACAAACTAAACTTCAGATTGAAAGTAGTGACGAGCTGGGACAAGGGTCAGATCGTCCAACTCCAATAACCAGCAACAGTTCATAACAATATAATAATAATGGTACCAGAAATAACTATGAGATATGTTGTTCATCTTGTTCACAGTTATGAAATATAGGCATGTTTTTCAGGTATAAAGTAAATCCTAAATCTTGCACCGGAAACACTAAAAATATGAATAGGTATGAAAACTGTATTTTTTCCCAAAAATCTCTCAACAATAATTAATATGTTTCATTTTCAGATAGCATGAGGAAAGTACATATCTATACCCAAATGTTGATATCCAAGTGAAATCATGATTGTCACCAAAACCAAATAGCGTGAGGAAATGCATCACTATACATGTATCTCAAGTGTGCATGTTTAATGTAATTCATCTTAGTGATGAATTCATGTTCCCCGATCTCAGATTACTCACTCTCAGTGTCTCGTATATTCACTCACCATGATCAATACCAGCACACTGAGTCATTTAACAATGTACAAGGCAGATCCAGCCCAAACATAAATAAATTTAGGGCAGATACAACCCACTGCAAATGAATCCAAGGCAGATCCAACCTAAAAGTCAATAACAACTGCGCTCACAGTGGATGTGCAGGCTTCGGAGGGGCAGATCTAGTCCATGCACAATAATAAGCCAAATCCTTGCATGAATCAATAAATCCTGCTACAACGTGAAGCCCAATTCCATAAATATCACTCACAACATGCCCTCAGCCTCACACAGTCATCAATCTCTTAGTATCTCGGGCTCTGAACATTCATACTAAGTAGCCCAAACCAATGATATGAGTTGTGACAATATACAATAATAGAGACTGAGATATGATATGAAATGACGAATGTGATTGAGTGCATAACTACAATTAAGAAAATAACTCAACAACAAAGAACGACCATTGTGGGTCTTAATAGTACCAACATATAGCCTAAACATGATTCCTAGAATAAATCACAGCTCAAGTGATCTAACACATAGAGTACAGTAAAAGTGTTCAGACAAGATAGCTACACAGTTCCATGGAATCGACTAAATCACTATTTCTACGATGCAAGCCCATACGCCCATCACCTAGCATGTGCTTCACCTCAGCATCAATCACATAACACGTCAATTCGGGGTTTCATACACTCAGCACCAAGTTTAGAGGTGTTACTTAACTCGAAAAGGCAAAATCAAATACCGAGTAAGACAAACGATGCTCCAAAAATGCCATCCCACGTCTACCAGCCTCTAAACAACTCGAAACTAGCCTAAAGAAACACAAATACATCAAATAATTCCAAAGAAAACAAACTCAATCGATAAAGGTTGAATCTTTAATAAATTTTTTTTGAAATAAACCGAAAAGTCAAACTCGGGCCCGCACCTCGGAACTCGACAAAATTAACAAAATCTGTTATGAGTCCAAACATACTAGTTTAACTTAAATCCAACTCAAAATCGATGTTTAAAACTCAAAATTCACTCTATGAAACTTTAAACAAAAACCCCCAATTTCTCTTTTGAAATCATCAACCAAATGCCAAAAACAAGGATAGATTCTTGAAATAAAATCAAAACCGAGTTAAGAACGCTTACTCTAAATTAAGTGGTGAAATTATTCTTCAAAGTCTCTCAAAACCGAGTTCCAAGTCACAAAAGTGTGACAAGAAACGACCAAGTCTCGAAATATAGTTCTGCCCAGGCTTAATCGCATATGCGATCATATCGTCGCATTTGTGACCCCCGCTTCTGCGGTGAAATTCTTTTTTTTTACGAAAACAGCTTGGCCCAGTACCCCTCGCACCTACGGTAACAAAACTTCGCTTCTACAAAGACCTTCGCGTCTGCGCTCCAATTCATCGTACTTGTGCATCCGCCCATGCGCCAAAGTCTCCGCTTCTGCGATCTTCCTCACCGAGCCTCTTTTCTCTTCTGTGATGGACCGCCCGCATCTGCGAAGTTTCTTCTGAAACCAAGACTCCGCAGATGCGGTACACTAGTACCTGCAATCTTCAACAATGCAACAAATGATCAAAATGATTCGAACCACGTCCGTAACTCACCCGATCCACTCGGGACCCCGTTCCAAATATACCAACAAATACCATAACATAACACGGACCTAATCGAGGCTTCAAATCATACATAACAACATCAAAATGATGAATCTCACCACAATTCAAACTTTAATGAACTTTCAACTTCAAAAAATGCGCGTCGGAATATAAGAAATCAACCCGGAATGAACTCAAATCTTGCACACAAGTCCTAAATGATATAGTGAAGTTATTATAATTCTCGAAACCACAATCCAAATCTGATTTCATGAAAGTCAACTCCTGCTCAAACTTACGAACTTTTGAAACCTTCAAATTTCAACTTTCACCAATTAGTTCTTAATCCTTCTAAAATTATCCAAATGCAATTCGGGAATACGTCCGAGTCCAAAATCACCATACACACCTAACGGAACCATCCAAACTCCATTCTGGGGTCAAATTCACAAAAGTCAAACTTGGTAACTCTTGCAACTTAAAGCTTCAACAATAAAATTCATTCTTTCAAGCAAGTTCTAAACACCTGAAAACTAACGCCGACGTTCACACAAGTTATAATACATCATACGGAGTTACTCGTTCCCCCAAACTGCCGACCGTAATGTAAATACTCAAAACGACTGGTCGGGTCGTTACAATAGGTGAACATTTCTTCATCCTGAATCTTTCAAGAATTCTTTCAATGTAGGCCCTTTGAGACAGTCCAAGTACTCTTTTGGATCTCCCTCTGTGAATCTTTATGCCAATGACATAAGAGGCTTCACCCATATCCTTCATTTCAAAATTCTGGATAAGGAACTTTTTAGTCTCATGCAATAACCCCAAATCACTACTTGCAAGTAAAATGTCATCCACATATAGGACTAGAAAATTATATTTGTATAATGACCCGACCGGTTGTTTCGAGAGTTGTAGCCAGTTCCCCTATTTTTCTGCTCACTTTTGTGCTCTATCGTGTTGGTTGGTTCGAATCCGGAGAGATTTCAGAGTGGATTGAGGCACTTAGTCTCATAATGGAAAGCTTAAGTTGGGAAAGTTAACCGGATGGTGACCTATGTGTAAACGACATCGAATTTGAATTTTGACGGTTCCGTTAAGTGATTTTGGACTTAGAACCGTGTCCGGATTATGATTTAGAGATTCGTAGTAGAGTTAGGCTTAAAATGGCTAAAGTTGGAATTTTGGAAACGTTTGACTAGGAGTAGACATTTTGATATCGGGGTCGAATTTCGATTCCGGAAGTTGGAATAGGTTAGTGGTGTCATTTGGGACTTGTGTGCGAAATTGGGGTCAACGCGGCGGGATTTGATATGTTTCGATGTCGTTTGTAGAATTTGGAAATTTCAAAGTTCATTAGACTTGAATCCATGTGCAATTTTTGTTTTTGATATTGTTTGAGGTGATTTGAGGGTTCGACTAAGTTCGTATGATGTTTTGGGACTTGATGGCATGTTTGGTCGAGGTATATAGAGATTCAAAATCGAGGGTTCCGTGATTTTTCACATTTCTAACATTTTTGAGCTCGGGTTTGGAGATTTTTGAGAGGATTTTCAAGGTGATTCTTGAGGTAAGTTCCTTGGATTCATTTCTATTCAATAGTTATGTTTCCCCGCTGATTTTCACACATAGTTGGTGTGTTTTAAGGTGAAATTGGGGGTTTGAGGCTAGGGATTTAGAGAGTTAATTTTTGGGGTTTGAGTAGCAATTTGATGTCAGATTTTGAAAAATTGGTAAGGTTAGACTCGTGGTCGAATGGGCTTTCGGGTTTTGTGACTTTTATTGTATTTGGAGACGTGGGGTGGGGGAGACTTTTGGCCAATTTTGGATTAATATTGTATTTTTCTTGTGGAATTGATTCCTTTAGCCCGTATTGATTGTATTGTAGTTCTTGTGGTTAGATTCAGGACGTTTGGAGGCCGATTTGCGAGGCAATGGCATATTGGGGTAGTGTTTTGTTCGGATTGAGGTAAGTAATAGTTCTAAATCTAGTACTGAGGGTACGGAACCCCTGATTTTATGTTTTGTGATTGATTTGGAGGTGACACACTTGCTAGGTGACAGGCGTGTGGGCCTACACCGTTGGAATTGGGACTTGGTCCATTCCTTAGAAATTGTGAACTTCAATAGCTTGTTGCTAGATCTATATTCTCCATGTGTTATAGAAATTTAGCTGCTATTCATGTTAGAAATCATGCTTAGGCTATGCGCTGATACTGTTAGAGCCCACAGAGGCCGTGTACATGTTGAATTACTCATTATTTGTTGTTTGCACTCAGTTTTAAGATTCTTCTTGTATATCATACCTCAGTCTCTATTATTCTTTGTTCATGCATCATGTTGTTGCTGTTTGGGCTTATTTTTATGACTTTTGAGAGCCCGAGAGACTGGAGAGGTTGGCGACTGAGTTAGGGTCTTGAGTGCCGAGTTGTGAGCTATATGTATATATATGGATCGGGTTGCACGCTGAAACGGACCTAAGGGTTGTATGTTTATGGATCGGGTTATATGCCGTAACGAGCCTTGGGGATGAATATGTATATGGATCGGGTTGCACACTACAACGAGCCTTATAACTATTCATATATTTTGGGATTGGGCTGAACGCCGCAGCGATATAGCGCTTAGGCTGAAGGAGCCCCTCTGAAGTCTGTACACCCCCAGTGAGCGCAGGTACCTATTGAGTGTCAATGTTGAGGGCCAAGAGCCGAGTGATGAGCTACTGAGAAAGATTGAGTGATTGTTGCCCCGAGAGGCTATGTTTGCTTCCATTGTTGTTGCACATAGTTGCCATATATTATTGTTTTGAAATCTTCTAAGAGATATTTTATCCAGCTTTACTTGAACTTGGCATGCTTAAATGAATTTGACTTAAATTGTTAGACTTGAAAGCATGTCTTATTTTTCCTTGTTGAGACTGCTGAAATTGAATTATAACTATGTTGCTCGTTACTATCTTTGAGTTCCTTATTTATTATTGTTAGTTACTGAGTTAGTTTCACTCACGCTACACCCTACACTTCGTACACATTTATTTTCTAGACTGGTGATGTATAGATTCTCATGAGCTCAGTGACACCTTGATTTTGGGAGGTATTGTCCGCACTTTTGTTGGGTTTTTACCCGTTTAATGAAATCTTCATTTATTTTAAATTTCATGATTCATTTTCTGTTAAATGTTGGTAGTATTTTGGAAATATCGGTTTGCCTAGTACCATGATAAGCGCCATCACAACGAGTTAGGATTTGGGTCGTGATAATTTTCTCCCACTTATTTTAAGGTATATACATCGATCAATGATGTTCTTCGTAAATGCAAATGAAGAAAAAACATTATGAAATGTAATATACCATTGGCAGGAAGCCTGCTTTAGCCCATAAATGGATTTATTCAACTTGCAAACAATGTGACTTTTGTCCTTATGACAAAATCCTTCAGGCTGATGCATGTATACCACCTCTTCAAGATCTCTATTCAGAAAATCCATTTTCACATTCACTTGATGTAACTCTAAATCAAAATGAGTTATTAATGCCATGATTATTCTCAATGAGTCCTTCTTTGACACTGGAGAAAAGGTTTCATGGTAATCAATGCCTTCCCTTTGCGTAAAACCCTTGTCTACAAGCCTGGCTTTATATCGTTTTGTAACGGCCCGATCGATCATTTTGAGCTCTAGCACGTCGTTCAGCGGTTTGGGACCATGAGCAGCTTCATTTCAGATATTATGACTCGTACGCATGGTCGGAAATTGAAATTTCGAGAAGTTCGGGTGGATTTGAAAAGAAAATTCTCATTTCAAAGGCCTTAAGTTGGAAGAATCAACTAAGATTGGAATTTTGAGTAAACAACCTCGGAATCAGGATTTGAAGGTTCCTGTAGGTTCGTATGATGATTTCGGACTTGGCGTATGTCCGGATCGGGTTTTGGATAACCCGGGAGCATTTCGGCGTATATTGTGGAAGTCAGCATTTTAGAAGAATTTCATAAATTTGAGTTAGAAGGTATTACAGTGTTATAGATGTCCGTTGGGGAATCCGAGCCTGGGAATAGCTTCATATGGTAATTATGGAGTTGGGAGCGCGATCGGAAGTGAATGCGGATGTCCGTAGGTTATTTTGAAGTCATTTGGCTAAACATAGAAATTTGAAGGTTTTTTTAGGAATCCAACCGGAAGTGGAAATTTTGATATCGGGGTCGGAATGCGATTCTGAAAGTTGGAGAAGGTACGTAATGTAGAATATGACTTGTGTGCAAAATTTGGGTTCAATCGGACGTGATTTGATAGGTTTTGGCATCGGAGGTGGAAGTTTGAAAATTGAAGTTCATAAAATTTAAATTTTAGTGCGATTCGTAATTTCGGCGTTGTTTGATGTGATCTGAGGCCTCGAGAAAGTCCGAGGAATGTTATGGGGCTGAGTCGTGTAATTGGACGAGGGCCCGGGGGCCTCGGGTGGATTCCGAGTGGTTAACGAATCAAATTTGGAGTTTGAAGAAGGGCTGAAGTTGTTGTCATCTGGTGTGACCGCACCTCCGAGGCTTTGGCCACAAGTGCGGCTTTGGCGCCGCAGGTGTGAGTTTTGGCTGGGGCTAAGGAAGCCGCATGTGCGGGAGTTTGGGCGCACCTGCGGAAGCGCAAGTGTGAGATGGGGACCACAGGTGCGGAAATGAGCCTGGGCAGACTGTTTTAAAAACGGGATTTTTGTCATTTCTTCTCCTATTTGCATTTGGTATGGGAGATTGTGGAGAGCTTCAAGGAGGGATTTTCGTCAAGGATCACAAGGTAAGATATGACAACTCATTTTTAAGTTAAATGCATGGTCTAGGTACGGATCTAAGTATGAGAATTTGTGGAAAATATGGAATTTGAAGAAAACCTAGAATTCGGTATTTTTTATTTTTGCCGTGAATTTGAGCATGGAACTTAGAGTAAATTGTATGTTTGAGATAGTAAGACTATGGGTAGAGTTTATCTTCGAGAAATTTCAGAATCCGGGCACGTGGGCCCGAGGGCATTTTGGTCAATTCTTCGAGCGGAGTTGGGAATTTATATAATTTGAATTGTTAACAAATATTAGAGTATATTTTCATTGGGTTGCCGTTATTTGGCTAGTTTTGGGACGTTGTGCATCAATTGGAGTCATCGGAAGGACTTGGAAGCCAGTTATGGAATTTCGGAGCAAGGTAAGTCTCCTTTCTAACTTTGTGAGGGGGAATTGTCCCCATAGGTGAACTAAATGACTACATGCTATTATTTACGGGGGTTACGTACGCACGAGATGACGGGAGTCCGTGCGTAGCTACTAATATGCTATGTCCGGGTTTTCTAGGATCCACTAGCTTGCTTACTTGTTATACTTGTGACCTTGTCAATAAAATATCATGTGATGTTGTCAAGTTAGTAATTAAATCTCCAAGAAGGATTGGGTTACCTTTCTTAATCACCTAGATGAAGAATTTATTCTGCCTTGGATATTTGTGTTTCAGATAAATCTAAAGTGTTTGAAACCCTGTCAAAATTGGCAAGTAAATCTCAAGAAAGGCTTTAATATTATACTCATGTTCATTAAAAAGGAAAATTTCATCACTTCCTTGAATAGTTAATTTTACGGATAAAAATGTGGTTTATTGGTGTGAAAATGTGTAACTATGGGTGCCTGAGTCGCATGTATGATTCGCAAGCAGGATGGCCCTGTATTTATGTATATTTATATGGGGACCCGAGTCGCATGTATGATTCGCGAGTGGAGTAGCCTTAGTATTGTGTTAACCACGCCTCATGTTCGATTCGCGAGCGGGACAGATAGATGCATCTATGGTTCGGGTCGTTCGACCCTCGGCAGTGCACATTTTATTATTGTTGGTTCGGGCCAAACGACCCTCGGCATTTCCTACGCATGAGATATACATATTATATACCGCCTGAGACTTGAATTATTAAATTGTCTTAAGGGCGTAAATTGTTGGATAAATTGACGGAACCAGGAGAATTTATAAATTTATGGAAACAATTGATCTTCCCTGCCATTATTTGTTATTCGATGTTGATAACCATGTTGATATCCTTCATATATTATATTGTACTAACCCCTAGCAAGTGTCAAATCGACCTCTCGTCACTACCTCTCTGAGGTTAGGCGGGATACTTACTGAGTACATGTTATTTTCGTACTCATGCTACACATGTTGTGCATTTTTATTGTACAGGTACTTTCACAACGATGTGGCCGGCTTGGAGACTTAGGTGAGCTTCGTAGCCGACAGAGTCTCCCTCATATTGTATTTATTTTCATTTTAACTTCCTTGTCCAATTTGTATTTCGGACAAGCTTCGTAGTATTTGTATAAATTCTTAGAAATTGTTCATGTACTTGTGACACCGGGTCCTGGGATGTGTTGGGAAGCATTTTTATTATGAAATGGATGTTTAATCTATCAAAAGTTTCTTAGCGGATTTTTATTCGGTTGTTATTATGTAACGATTTTCAAATATTAAAACAAGAATTTAACTTAACCATTAATGATTGGCTTGCCTGACAATTGTGTCCGGCGCCATCACGACCTTATGGATTTTGGGTCGTGACACGTTTAATATCTCTTTTAGTTTGAAAACATAGTAGAGGTTCCCTTTGGTAATTCCAGAAGATTCCAGACTTTATTTTTAACAATAGATTCTTACTCTTCTTTCATGGCATCAAACAAAAGTGTGGAATTTTCCCCACTCATGGCTTGTGAAAATGAGCATGGATCATCTTTTAGTCCAATATCATAATCAAACTCTTGGAAATATACAACATAGTCATTAGAAATTGCTGGTTTTTGATACTCTCGCTGTTTTAGACACTTCTTCAGTGGGTTCAAGTAAAGCAGGTTGATCTTCATGTGACTCTTCAAGTGGTGGTGGATCTTGAACTTGTTCCTGTTCAGATAATTCATGAGAATTCTTCTGAGCAACATTCAAGTTCCCAATATATAAAGGTACTGCATGTGGTTCTCTTATTTCTTCAAATTCCACCGTTTGAGTCAAACCACTCCCACTATCTTTATGCTCCTCAAGAAATTTAGCATTTCTAGCATCAACAATTTTAGGAGAATGAGAAAGACAATAAAATCCAAATCTTTTGGAGTTAGTCGCATAGCCTATAAAATAATTGCTTACTGTTCTTTCATCCAACTTCTTTAGTTATGGGTTATAAACCCTCACTTCAATTGGTCATCCCCAAACGTGTAAATAATTTACACTAGGTTTTCATCTTTCCCATAACTCAAAAGGTGTATTGGGGACATGCTTGGATGGAACCCTATTTAAAATATACACAACGGTTCTTTAGGCTTCACTTTCATAAGGATAAAGGTAAACTTGATCTGCTAATCATGATTCTTACCATGTCCATTAATGTCGGGTTCCTTCTTTCAGCCACGCCATTTTGTTGTGGTGTTCCTGGCATGTTATATTGGGCAATCATACCTTCACTTTCAAGGAACTCCGTAAATGGATCCTTAACTTGTCCCTTATCTGTGTACCTACCATAATATTCTCCACCCCTATCAGATCTTACAAGATTTATCTGAGCACCGGTTTATTTCTCTACTTCTATTTTGTAAACTTTAAAAGCATCAAGTGCTTATGATTTGTTAAACAGAAAATAAAAATACATATATCTTGAATAGTCATCAATAAATAAAATATCTCTCACCATTCAAGGAAGGGATTGGAAAAGGTCCACATATTTCTGTATGTATGATCTCAATCAATTGAGAACTCCTTTAGGCACATTTAATTGATTTGTTGGTTTGCGTACCCTTTATGTAGTCCACACAAGTTCCAAAGTCAAAAAAATCAAGAGATTTTAGAACTCCATCATTAACAAATCTTTTGACTCTATCAATAGAGATGTGTCTCAATCTCTTGTACCAAAGACTTGATGAGTTTTCATTGATAATACATCGCTTAGTGACAATTTCTTTGTCATGCAAAGTTAAAACATTGTATTCAAATGTGGTGCCTAGCTCAAATTTATATAAATTTCTATTCAAATTTTCAAAACCAATAACTTTTTTATCTTTCAAAAGTTTCAGAGAAGGATAATGAAAAACCAAATCATATCCATTAACAGATAGTCTTGAAAGAGAAATTAAATTTCTACAATTGTCTGGAACATAAAAAAATATTTTCTAAATCTAAGTGAAAACCATATTTCAAAATGATCTTATAAGTCCCCACGTCTTCCACATGTGGACGTGTCTTATTACCAGAATAGACGTGTTGTTCACTTACTATCGACTTCCTCTGAGTTAGAAAGCCCTGCATAATTTTGGCAATGTGAATTGTAGCACCAGAATCAATCCACCATGTATTATTAGAAACTTCAGTAAAATTAGATTCATAACATTCAAAGGTAATATTATCTTTCTTCTGAAGCAATTCCTTGTATTTCAGGAAATCCTTCTTCCAGTGTCCTTTCTTCTTACAGAAACGGAAAACTTCTTTGTCAAATGTGCTTTTCTTCTTCATGGGAATACTTTTGCCATTCTTTGCATTTTTTTTACCATGAGTCACCATATTAATACTTTTAGGTGTCTCATGCTTCAACTTTTCTTCTTCTTGAATACACATGGTTAACAGTTCATTGATTGACCATTTATCCTTATGTATATTGTAAGAAAGCTTGAACGGGCCATATTCCGCAGGAAGTGAGTTGAGAATAAAAAACAAGAAGTGGTTCAGACGTATCAACCTCAAGAGACTTGAGTTTAGCAGAAATGTCTCTCATCTACATAATGCGCTCACGCACTATACGACTTCTGTAAGAAGTCATATTTGAAAGCCTCTTCATAAGGGTGCAGGCCAATGCCTTGTCATAGCTTACAAATTGTTCATCAATTGTCTTCATGTAAGCTTTGACCTTATCGCTATTAGGGATAGAACCCCTAATACTTTGTCTTATGTGGGCTTTGATGAGCAACAGATTGAAGCGATTAGATCTCTCCCACTGCTCATAGTTAGCCTTAGCCGCTAGCGTTCTTGATTCTGTGAGAATAGGTGGTTCATCCATACGGAGTGCTAGGTCCTGATCCGAGCACCCTAAAGTGAGAAGGACTTTATCCTTCCATTCTGTATAATTGTCACCATAATGCATTGGAATTCGAGGATTCTCAATAAAAATAGCGGTAGAAAAAGCGATAAATATTGCAAAAAAAAGGATAAACATACATAAACTATGAAATACAATCCATCAAAGGTGAATCGCGTAAACCTAAGTAAATTCTAAACCCTCCTGTGAGCAAAGGTTGCAACCCCTGCATATAATTTACTTTACTTTATTAGGCAAGTAAACCAAAACACATAGAATTTAATATGTATCTATGAGAATAAGATAATTTTTAACTTAAAAAGTTTACTACATCATACCAATTAGTCTTACCAAAACGGTAACTTCCCTATAGGGTCGGGTTACCATCTTAATGAGATAACTGGACTAAATAGATGTCATTATAATTTTAATCACTATACTTTATGTGAGTAAACAACTTACTTTATTTTATATCACACACTCAAGATGCTCCTAAGTACATCACATAAAAAACTCATTTGACATCTCAAAATAGTTAAGCTTTATAATCAACTCAAACAGTACGTTGATTATATAATCTGAACTCAAACAGTAAAACTCATAAGTACAAAAGCAAGATGCTTTAAAACCTCAAACACAAAAGTAACTCAATGCTTATAAATAATCTGAATATTATAAGAACTTGTAGCTAATTTATGAAAACATAATGTACAAACTTATGCAAATTGGTTAGACAGTGAGTACATCGAGAATCAAGCTTTAATTGCTAAGTGGCTTAACAAAATATTTAAAAGGCTGTAAAGTTTCACTTAGGTAATAAGTTGATTCATTGATAGTTTATATGAGTCTACCAACTGAATAGAGACCTGGTCCTATATCAGTTCACTCAGTGTTAACTACTGAAACAGAATGTAAATGAGACACGAATTTTTACGTGGAAAAATCGCAACTCAAGGGGACAAAAACCACGACCTACACTGGTAGGATTTCAACTTCACTAACTCGTAACTCAACTTTACAAGACACTTTGTAATGACTCTATTACAAAGACTTCAAACACACTAACTTGTAATGCACTTATTACAAGTCACTTTGTCAGTCACTAGTTACAAAGACTTTAACCTATGACTAACTCTAGTCACAACACAAACTCAGATGGTTTATGATTTTGGGTTTCCTAAAACAGAGCTTCTAAGAAAGCAAGATAGGAGTTACAATAAGAAACAAAACACAAGATTATAACTCAACTAAGGGCACACATGGACTCGTAGTGTAACAGGTCCGTAGTGGAGTTTTCTTCTTGTTCTTGACACACTTGAGACTTCAATGCAAGATCAGATCTTTAATGTTTGAGAGAATATTAGTAAATGCTCAAGTGAATATCTTGTTTTCCCTTAAACCATGCTATTATACTTCAAAGACATCCCAAGAATGATGTCTATTCTTAGTTGGTACACCCTTCTTCCAATAGGAAGTAACTTCTAACTGTTTCTGCATTGTAGCGTGCACAGTTGCATGCAGTCACTTTCTGCAACTGCTTTCCAGCAGTAAAGTTGACTTGTACTTCTATCAGGCAAACATCAAGGGATTAGGTCCCTAAACTGTTTCTTGTGAATACAAAAGTGATCTTTTTGAGTCCGTTGTTGAATGATTATACCAGGCATGCATCAGGTCCTTTATCTGGTTCTATACAGAAAGTTTATTAGATCATCAAAATATGAGACTAAAAGACCTTGAACCTATCAATTTCCCCCATTTTGATGATGACAAACTTTTAAAAATTGATGACTAGTTATAGAGCCTAACTTGACCAGATAAAGTACCAGGGACCCCATATGTTCCCACTGTCTCTATGCTTCCCCCTTAATCTCTGCTTCAATTTTCTAAGTTAACTTCTCAACTCTCAACTCGTCCCCCTTTTGGCATCATTAAAAATCACAAACAGGCAGAAAACGTAAAGAAGTCCAACACAGCTAACTCATGCCACATGTGTGTACACAACATGATAGAAAAGAGAAGTAAAAGGAAAAACATGCATTGTACTTAGCAAAAGAGAAGCTGATTCATTAATAATAAAGTTTTAAAAACATAGAAGTCTTTGCTATGAAAGCAAAGACTCGATTGGACTGTTTCATCAGGAGCAGTACGGTGGAATCTAACATGCCATCACAAAAAAAAAAAAAAAAACAANTTTGCTATGAAAGCAAAGACTCGATTGGACTGTTTCATCAGGAGCAGTACGGTGGAATCTAACATGCCATCACAAAAAAAAAAAAAAACACAACATCACAAAGGGAAGACAACTGGACACTGAAGGGATCCTACGGGGCACTAGATGAGGAAGGCTTGGAGGAGGAGGCAGCAAGGGTTTTGAGAACCAGGTCCATGCGGGCATTTGCAGACATCTGTTCCTCGAGCAGTTTCTCCCACAGGTTCTCAACCTGCTCCTTAATCTCAGCATTCTCCTTGGTCAAGCGGGAAACTTCTTCATGGGAAGAATTAGCAGAACCATGTGCCCCAACATCTTGACTCAGCTGAGTTTCCAGTATAGCATTCTGAGCCTTCATTTTTCTCATCACTTCAGTTGCAGCATTTTGAGCATTGATCAGTTGAGAGATTGTCGAAGTGCTACCCCTAGCCTTCTCTATACACTCACACTCTTCCAAAGTTGTTTTTGAGAAGGTCTGCTTGCGGGTTCCTACTTTTGGGTTAGCCAGAGGCACCTTGTAGAACTCTAACACACGTGTGAGGAGAAATCCATATGGGAGCCCGTGATTGCCATCTCGGAAGTTTACCACCTTTTTCATATGTTCTATCATTATAGCCGGCAGATTGATAGGTGTGAACGAATCAAGAGCCTTCATAAAAACCAGGTCAGACTTGGAAGCAATAGACCTCTTCTTAGCACGGGGTAAGAGAACCTTGTTAACCAACTCAAAGAGAAGCTGGTATACTGGAAGTAGTGTCTTTTTAGGCACCTGTTTCCCCTGATAGATAGCTTGCTCTTTCACAATGGCCCTCCTAAAGTTAGCTTCACACGCACTCTTGACATATGGAATACACTCACACAGAACCTGTAGAGCCTTTCCCAAAGAAGAAGCATCGAGCACGATGTCAACCCCATTTACCAGCACACAGATATGATCCCCTTCAACAGTGAATAGAGTTGCATAGAAAGTCTGCACCTCTTCTTCATAAACCTTGGGAACAACCGCTCGAAAAAGATGGTCCCATTGCTGGAACTCCACTATCTCCAGAACCTGTCTCATTCCAGTCATCTTAGATATTTCTGGGTCAAACGTACGACCCCACAAACCCTTTTTGAGTTCTCAATCTTTCCTACCCAAGTCCAATGTCACTTGGTATGGTCTTCAGTGAACCGGGTCCCCCAACAGTTTCCCTTTTCCTTTTTCGCAATTTTTTAACAGACTTCCCTCTCTCACGCTCAGCTACCACAATACTGGTTTCAGACAACTCTTTTTCAACCACTTCTTCAATCACAACCTGTTTGGATTTTCCACTACTCTTCACAGATGTTGTACCTTTTTTTTCCACAGCTTCCTTGGAAGCTTCAACCACAGACTTCTGAACTTTTGCAGATCTTTTCACTAAGGAACTAGGTTCCTCTTCAGCATCTTCATCAACCTCAACCACTAGAATATCCTTGTCAGCCACAACTTTCCCCTGCTCCATCAACCTCTTCTTCTTCTTTTTATGACTCTTCTTGCTATTCTGCAAGGCAGATTCGAGAGCCTCTTCCTTCTGCAACTAGGTAGAAGGTCTCTTAAAAGAGGACTCAGGGGTAACTGCTCGCTTAAGAATCTTAAATCTAGCATTGAGGACCATTTCATCTTCATCGCCTTTCTCAAAAGGTACAGTAATCAGAGGAATAGACTCCAAGGGTTTAGTGTAAAAGATGGGTTCCTGGTTTGGTTCTGCTGAATGAGAAACAGGTTCTCCAACAGGTTTTTCTTTTATAGTGTCATGAATGGGAGACTAAAACAGAACCATGGTCCCTTCATCCCCTAAGAATGGAGGTGCTTCCTCCTGAGACTCAGGAAGGGGGGAGGCTCATTCAGTCGTAAGACTCTCGGCGGCAATGGCCATAATATTTTTTGCCGCTTCCTTTCTGGTGACTCCATGGGAGTCACAGAGTCAAGAATGGAGGAGTTCAGGTATTGTTGGGGGTCTTACTCAGAGACCTCTACTGCCTGAGGCGTATCACCTTCCAAAGGTTCTTTGGTTTGATCAGAAGAAGGAAAATGGGTAGGGTTTGAAGAGGGAGTAACGATGGCAGGAGGTGAAGAGGAAACCGGTGTGGGGACAACAACATCAGGGTTAGTGGAGGACTGGATTTCTAGTGGTTTGAGAGTGGTGTTGATGGCAGGGGGAGAAGATTGTTCGTTGGCCATTGTGGGATGAGTGACAGAGAGTTCTGAAGGAGGGAGAATTTGCAAGTTTGTAATTGAAGATGATGGTTCTGAGCGGTTAGGAGTGAGAGGGTTTTATGGAAGAAAAGGTAATAAAGAGGGGGGGGGGGGGGGGGGACGGGCCC
>ML268724.1:54556-91532 GCA_005239495.1 Nicotiana undulata
GGGGGGGGGGGGGGGGGAGGAACGGTCTCTGACGAATTTCAAAGTGACGGTAGGTTTTGGGAAGATGAAACATGCAGTGGAAGTGAAGGGATTTTAGAGATAGGACGTGACACACAGACTTTGAAAAGTCGTATGATGTAGCGGTTTCATTATTTTGTTGTCTTTTGAGAAAAGCATGAGAAAAATACATTACTACTAACATGTGGTACAAGAACCAGGTTCCTCACCTGTTTTTGTAAAAGAATTTGAAGCTCTCTTGTGCAGTTCAACGATGTACCTTTAGCTTCTATAATCATCATGTGTGTCTACCTGCAACGGTATAGATGTGAGTTGGGCTTGGTCAGAAAACACTTTAGCTGAGTTTTACCTGAGTGTGACTTTCATAGCCATGTGAGGAGAACCAGGTTCTCAGTTAGGTTTCATTAACCACATTGTCATCCTATTTATCTCAAAGTGTTCCCTGCTTAGAGCTTTGGTGAAGATATCTGCAATTTGATCTTCAGTGCAGCAAAATTTCATGCAAATGAGCCCTTTTTCAACATTGTCTCTAAGAAAATGGTGTCTGACATCAATGTGTTTGGTTCTCTTGTGCTGAACCGGGTTCTTTGACATGTTGAGGGCACTGATGTTTTCACATAGTAGTGGAACACAATCAATGTATACTCCAAAATCTGCCAATTGTTGTTTGATCCACAATAACTGAGCACAGCAAGATGCAGCTGCAACATATTCTGCTTCAGCTGTTGAGAGGGCCACTGAGTTTTGTTTCCTTGTACCCCATGAGATTAGACATGATCCAAGGAAATTATCCATTCCAGAAGTGCTTTTCCTGTCCACCAGATAACCTGCATAGTCAGTGTCAGCATAACCAACAAGGTTAAAATTGTCACCTGAAGGATAGTATAGAACCAGATCCTGTGTGCCCTTAAGATATCTCAGAATTCTTTTGGCTGCCTTCAGATGTGATTCCTTGGGATTTGATTGAAACCTTGCACACAATCCACGCTGAATACAATGTTTTTCCTGCTCACAGTGAGTTAGAGTAGAGATCCAATGATTCCCCGATACATTGTTTGATTCACAGGATATCCGGAGTCATCCATGTCCATCTTGGTAGCAACAACAATAGCGGTATCAATCACCTTTGATGCTTCCATATCAAACCTTTTTAGAAGTTCCTTGATGTATTTCGTCTAACTGATACACGTCCCCTTTGTGGACTTCTTCACTTGAAGACCCAGGAAGAAGTTCAGTTCCCCCATCATACTCATTTCAAACTCACTTCCCATGAGTTTGGCGAATTCTTCACATAGTGAGTCTGTTGTAGCCCCAAATATGATGTCATCTACATAAACCTGCACAATGAGCAGGTTCCTTCCCCATTTATTCAGAAACAATGCATTGTCAATCTTCCCTCGAGTGAAACCATTTTCCAAGAGAAACTTGGAAAGCCTGTCATACCAGGCTCTAAGGGCCTGCTTCAATCCGTATAGAGCCTTATCCAATTTGAATACATGTTCATGATGTACATGACATTCAAAACCTGGAGGTTGCTTAACATAGACCTCTTCCTTAAGAAAACAATTCAAAAAGGCACTCTTCACATCCATTTTAGAACAAGGTAAATTCCATATGTGATGCAAAGGCAAGGAGGATCCTGATGGTTTCCATGCGAGCAATTGGGACAAACGTCTCATCATAGTCGATCCCTTCCTCCTGATTGTATCCTTGGACAACTAGCCTCACTTTGTTCCTTGTGGTATTTCCATGTTCATCCAGCTTGTTCCTGAACACCCACATGGTCCCTATGATGATTTTGTCTGAGGGTCTAGGTACCCGCCATACCTTATTTCTCTCAAATTGATTCAGCTCTTCTTGCATAGTTTTAATCTAATCTTCATCTTTCAGGGCTTCCTTGATATTTTTGGGTTCTATTTGAGATAAGAAGGCTAAAAAGGCTAGGGAATTTATGGTTTTTTAATCTTTTTTGGACTCCAGAATCAAGGGGGTGATTATGTTATCAAGAGGATGAGAGCTTTTGTGTTTCCAATTTGGGACTTGGATCTGATTGGTAAAAGAACTGGGTAAGTCAGATGGGTTTCCCTGCATTCCTCGTTCAGCTACCTGTGGAGTGTTTGCACTACATCTTCAACCCTTTCTTCAGATTTAGTGGTAGTAATTGGGGTACCGGGTTCCTCTTTTGAAGTGGACGAGGATGTTGCACTATTGTCACTTGCTCCTTCATCTGACTCATCATATCAGCTTTTCCATTTGAGACATCAGATATTTATCTAGGAACCAGAAGTGGTTCATTGTCTTGATCATCACTTTCTCCTTCCTTGTTCGAAGAAGGTGTCTCATTAAATATCACATAAACATTTTCTTCCACACATTGTGTTATTTTGTTGTAGACATTATAGGCTTTGCTTTGAGAGGAATATCCCAGAAAGATTCCTTCATCACTTTTTGCATCAAACTTCTCAAGTTGGTCCTTCCCGTTGTTGAGAACATAACATTTACATCCAAAGGTTCTCAGATGAGTTATCATTGGCTTTCTTCCATTGAGTAGCTCATAAGGGGTTTTGTTCAAGAGGGACATGATCATGCACCTGTTCACCAAATAGCAAGTAGTATTTATTGCCTCTGCCCAGAAATTTTTGGCAATTCCACTGTTAATAACCATTGTCCGTGCCATGTCTTCTAAGGTTCTGTTTTTCCTTTCAGCAACACCATTTTGCTGTGGAGTCCTTGGATCTTAGAAGGTACGAGTGATCCCATTTTCATTGCAAAATTCATCAAATTTGGCATTGTCGAATTCTGTCCCATGGTCAGATATGATGCAAGCTACCTTCAATTCCATTTTTGCCTAGATTTTCTTGATAACGGCCACAAACACTTCAAAGGTCTGATCTTTTATTCTGAGAAACAATGTCCGAGTGAATCTGAAATAGTCGTCTACAATCACAAAAATATACTTCTTTCCACCTCAGCTTGGTATTCTCATAGGACCACACAGATCGATCTGAAGGAGTTCGAGGGGTTTTGATGTGCTAACATCCTTCTTTGGATTAAAGGATGATTTCACATGTTTTTCTCTAGCACATGCATCACATACTTTGTTATCCTTGAATTTAAAATTTGGCAGACCACGAACCAGGTCCTTATGTATCAATTTATTCAGAAGTGAGAAGCTTGCATGCCCCAATATTCTATGCCACAGTTCTGCATCATCATAAACTGCCTTCAAGAAGCTCATATCACCAGCTTCCATAGATTAAAAGTCGGCAACATAGATGTTCTTGTACCTTTTGGATACTAAAACCACTTCCCCAGTTACCAGACTAGTAATTGTGCACACTTTAGACAAGAACTCTACTTTGTTCCCTTTATCACATATTTAGGAGACACTCAAGAGACTGTACTTCGGCCCATGTATGTAGTACACGTTCTCAATTGAGTGCAAAAGAGACTTTCCAACCCTTCCGACACCGAGAATGTATCCCTTTTTTCCATTGCCAAATGATACATCCCCTCCTTACAGGGCTTTCAGTGAGAGTAAATCCATGGTGTTCCCAGTCATGTGCTTTGAGAATCCACTGTCCAAGATCATTTGTACTCATGTTCCTTTCACTGGTCCCTGCACATATAGATTATGGGTTAGATTTAGGAACCCAAACAAGTTGGGTCCCTTGTATTGAGGAAGAGGGTGGATAAGATCTTTTCTAGTCCATGCAGGCAAGAAGCGATTTTTTTCTAGTGGTACCTGGTCCCCTTCTAGTAGTCACTTTTTCAGCAAACACTTTATTTTTCTGAACAGATTGAACCCTGGAAGGGCGGTTTTCTTTGAAGTGCCGATTGTTCCCACGGTGGGTACAAAGCCAGTTGTCTAGAACAGTGACGTACTTGCCGTGAGAGTTGTAAGGAATTTTCTCCTTTTGAAACCAGATCCCCTGCTTGTTTCCACCGTTGTTAAAGTACATGGCAGTGACAACATCTGTGGACCAGGTCCACTTAAGAGATTTTTCAAGATCAATTTTTAGTTTTACCAATTCAGCTTGAAGTTGCTTGTTTTTCTCGAGTTCACCACATAGACTAGTTTTCACATCATGTAATTCTTTTTCAAGCTTGATGTGTGCCTCACTAGCTACTTCCTTCCCTTTCTCTTTACTCACAGGCATATGTTCTGATTTGAGTCCCTCAATTGTTTTCTCTAGGTCTGTGATTACCACCAAAAGGTCATCCCTTACTTGTTCAATGGCAGCAATTTTTTCTTCCAGAGTGTTCTTTTCTTTACTCAGGTTCTCTATGGTTTCCTTTAGGTCAACCACCACTACTGTCAGGTCATCTCTCTTATTTTCTGCACTATTGGTCTTTTCAGCTAACACTCCCTTTTCTTTCTCAAGGTTGCTTATGGTTTCCTTCAAGTCCACAACCACTACCATCAAGTCATCTCTTTCATTTTCTACACTATTTATTTTTCCACTTAGATATTCTTTTTCTTTTTCCTGATTACTTATGGTCTCCTTTAAATCAACCACGCAGACCATTAAATCATATCGAGATTGCTCAACATCTCCTAACTCTATGGTCAAGGCATCCTTATCATCAACTAAAATATAGTATGCATCAATTAGAACATATGCTAATGGCATTAATTTCTTAGAAGAGTAAGACTTCAGATTTCTCTGAACATCCCTGAAATTTACCTCATCATTGTCATCCTTTTCATCATCATCAGACTGGGACATCAAAGAAAACAATGAATCATATTTCTTTGCTTCATTTTCTACTACAATCATGGAATTGTTTCCTGCATCTGGTTCCTCTTCTGATTCACTAGAGGAGTCTCCCCATGCAGCAAGAGATTGCTTCACAACATTGTCAGCTGCACTTTTTGTGTTGAACCATTTATCAGGAACCGGGTTCCTTTTTGATGTTTTGTCATAGTTATGTTTGTAGTGCTCCTGCTTCAGAAGTGGTCAGTCTTTGATGAAGTGCCCTGGATTTCCGCACTTGTGACAGAGATCATAATTCCTTAGTTTACTTGAACTGCCTCTTCTTGGTATACCACCATTTCTTCGAACCATTTTTTGAAATCTTTTAGTGAGATATGCCATGTCACTATCTTCTTCACTTGAGTCATTGTTTTCAGCTTTGAGCACCAGGTTCTTCTCCTTATTTGGCTCTCTTCTTTCACTGCCTTTCTTTCTCTTCATATCGTATGTCTTAAGGTTTCCAATCAGCTCGTCCTTGGTTAGAGTTTGTAGGTCTTTGGCTTCAGTGATGGCGTTCACCTTACTCTCCCAAGAGCTAGGTAACACACTCAGAATTTTCCGTACCAGCTTGTTTCTGGGAATAATTTCTCCAAGTGAATGAAGCTCATTTATGATGGATGTGAATCGGTGTGCATGTCTTGTATAGACTCATCATCCTTCATCCTAAAAAGCTCATATTCAATGGTGAACATATCAATCTTGGACTGTTTAACCTGAGTAGTTCCCTTATGTGCCGTTTGCAATGCTTCCCATATCTCCTTTGCAAATTGACAAGCTGAGATCCTATTGTAATCATCTGGTCTTATACCATATACCAAGATCTTCTCGGCACGAAAGTTCTTTTCAACAGCTTTTCTATCAATGTCACTATATTCTTTTCTAGCTTTAAGTACCATCACACCAGGTTCTCCAACCTTCTTCATAGGAACATGTGGACCGTCACAAATGACATCCCATAGCTCAGAGTCTTCTGCCATTATGAAATCATGCATACGAGTCTTACACCAGCTGTAATACTGACCATTGAACCTAGGAGGTCTGTAAGTTGATTATCCTTCTTCAAAGTTAGGTGGAGCAGCCATTGAGATCCTTTCTAGGTGTTAACCTTTTAGAACGAACCTGCTCTGATACCAATTGATAGTTTATATGAGTCCACCAACTGAATAAAGACCTGGTCCTATATTAGTTACCTCAGTGTTAACTACTGAAACAGAATGTAAATGAGACACAGATATTTACGTGGAAAAATCCCAACTCAAGGGGACAAAAACCATGACCTACACTGGTAGGATTTTAACTTCGCTAACTCGTAACTCAAATACAAGCCACTTTGTAATGACTCTATTATAAAGACTTCAAACACACTAACTTGTAATGCACTTATTACAAGCCACTTTGTAATGACTCTATTATAAAGACTTCAAACACACTAACTTGTAATGCACTTATTACAAGCCACTTTGTCACTCACTAGTTACAAAGACTTTAACATATGACTAACTCTAGTCACAACACAAATTCAGATGGTTTTTTATTTTGGGTTTCCTAAAACAAAGCTTCTAAGAAAGCAAGATATGAGTTACAATAAAAAAATAAAACACAAGATTACAACTCAACTAAGGACACACGTGGACTCGTAGTGGAATAGGTCCATAGTTGAGTTGTCTTCTTGTTCTTGACACACTCGAGACTTCAATGCAAGATCAGATATTCAATGCTTGAGAATATTAGTAAATGCTCAAGTGAATATCTTGTTTTGCCTTAAACCATGCTATTATACTTCAAAGACATCCCAAGAATGATGTCTATTCTTAGTTGGTACACTCTTCTTCCAATAGTAAGTGACTGTTGCACGCTTTCTGCACTGTAGCGTGCACAGTTGCAGGCAGTCACTTTCTGCAACTGCTTTCCAGCTGTAGAGTTGACTTGTACTTCTGCAGGGAAACATCAAGGGATCAGGTCCCTAAACTGTTTCTTGTGAATCCAAAAGTGATTTCTTTGAGTCTGTTGCTGAATTATTATATCAGGCATGCGTCAGGTCCTTTATCTGGTTCTATACAGAAAGTTTGTTAGATAATCAAAACATGAGACTAAAAAACCTTGAACCCATTATTCATGTCCCAAGAAACAAAAAATTATATTTTATGGCTCAAAAGATATAATAGCCCATTAGAAAAATGAATTCTTATAACCCAACTAAATAATATTATAAGGACCTTCTAAACCCAGTATCACAATCAATGTGAAACACCTAAAGACATAATAAACATTTACAAAATAAATCATGTTTGCTTCATGACTTAACAAAGATCAAAATAGTTATATGAATTCTTTAGAGCACAAAAATTATAAAATATTCTAATAAAAACCGCGTCATAAGATATTATTTCAGGAAGATAAAAAAATAATCAAATTTTCAATGCACTTCTGTATTGCAGACTCATGAAATTGAAGATAAGAACAGAGGTCGAGAATTATAAAAATGATTCATCCTTGAGTTCATTACCAATTCAACGAATCAAGTATCAACAGTATCAAATCACCGCCATCAACCTTACCGAACAGAACCCGTCCATTATTTAACTTACGTTAGGATGAAAGACCTTCAAATAAAATCAAGCGTGTTATTAATATATTATATTATAGATGTCCATTTAATACTTCATTGTAAATAAGCTTCTCGAAAAAGATTATCCATATTGGACTCCGCCATAAATATATTTATATATTTAGTACTCTATTAGAAATAAGCCTCTTGAAGAAGGTTATCATTTCGGCACTTCGTTGTTGATAAAAATTACTCCTGTAGATGATTATCTATAACTGGTACAATAACATCGTAAAAGAAGCTTACACAATATCTTGCAGTCAGAGCTTACAAGCAGCTTGCAATAGCATCTTACATAGCAGCAGTAACTTCCTTTCTTCTACAAATAGAAGAGATTTCAGTTCATTATTATGTACATGAGTTTGAAGTTGAATAATCTATCTCTCTTTATACGTGTCTTTACTTTACGGTCTTTATTTATAACACATTATAGCACGAGTGATAGTTTGTATGAGTCCACCAACTGTAAAGAGACCTGGTCCTTTACCAGTTCCCTCAGAGTTATCTATAGAGACAATAAGTAAAAGAGGCACAAGATTTTTTACGTGGAAAAATCAAGACTCAAGGGGACAAAAACCACGACCTACATTGGTAGAATTTCAACTTTACTAACTTGTAATCTCAACTATTACAAGTCACTTTGTAATGACTTCCTTATAAAGACTTCAACACACTAACTTGTAATACACTTATTACAAGCCACTTTGCTACTCCCTAATTACAAAGACTTTAACTTATGACTAACACTAGTCACAACACAAACACGGATGGTTTATGATTTTGGGTTTCCTAATACAAGGCTTCTAAGAAAGCAAGATAGGATACAATAGAAAGCAAAATACAAGATTACTACTCAACTAAGGACACATAAGAACACGTAGTGAAACTGGTTCGTCTTAATGGAGTTGTCTTCTTGTTCTTGACACACTTGAGCCTTCAATGCAAGAGCAGATCTTCAATGCTTGATAGAATGTTTAATAAATGCTCAAGTGAATATCTTGTTTGTCTTCCAACAAGATATTATATCTCAAAGACATCCCAAGAATGATGTCCATACTTAGGTAGTACACTCTACAACCAATAGGAAGTGACTGCTACACTGTTTCTACACTGTAGCGTGCACAGTTGCATACAGTCACTTTCTGCCACTGCTTTCTAGCTGTAGAGTTGACTTGTACTTCTATAGGGGGAATGTCAAAGGATCAGGTCCTGAAACTGTTTCTTGTGAGTCCAAGCGTACCCTACCCAGATTTCTTGAGTTCATGCTGACTGGTTGTGCTGGATACGCGTCAGGTCCTTTATCTGTTTTTTTACATAAAGTTTGTTAGATCATCAAAACATAAGACTAACTCATCAATTTTCCCCTTTTTGATGATGACAAAAGTTTAAAATTGATGTCCAAGTATAGAGCCTAACTTAACCAGATAAAGTACCAAAGCCCAATATTGTTCCCCTTTGTGTATCTGTCCCATGTCTATATGCTTCCCCCTTAATCCCTGTCATCAATTATCTTCCCCCTTTTGGCATCATAAAATGTCACAACCAAACACAAAGCATAAATAAGTCTAACAGAGTTAACTCATGCCCCATGTGTGCACACTGCATTATATAAAATAGAAATAAAGAGGAAACATGCATCATACATAACATAAGGAAGCTGATTCATTAATAGCAAAACATTTTAATACATAGAAGTCTTTTCTATGAAAGCAGAGACTTAATTGGGCTGTTGTAACGAGAGCAGTACGGTGAAATCCAATATGCCAATCACACAAAAAAAACCACTAACCACAATCATCAGAAACATAAGAAGACTGGACACTAACGAGAACCTAGGGGGCACTAGAAGAGGAAGGCTTGGAAGAGGAGGCAACCAAGGTTTTGAGGACCAGGTCCATACGGGCATTTGCATACATTTGTTCCTCGAGAAGTTTCTCCCGCAGGTTCTTCACCTGCTGCCTAAGCTAAGCGTTTTCCTTGGTCAAGCGGGCAACATCCTCATTGGAAGAATTAACAGAACCAGGTTCCCCAACAGCTTGACTCAGCTGAGTCTCCAAGATAGCATTCTGAGCCTTCAACTTCCTAATCACTTCAGTTGCATCATTCAGAGCATTGATCAGTTGAGAGATTGTCGAAGTGCTACCCCCAACTCTCTCTAAACATTTAGATTCCTCTAAGGTTATCCTATATAAGGTCTGCTTGCGGGTCCCTACTCGTGGGTTATCTAGAGGTACCTTGTAGAATTCAAACACGCGAGTAAGTAGGAAACCATACGGAAGCCCATGATTGAATTCTTTGAAATTCACCACCTTGAGCATATGTTCAATCATGATCGCGAGCAAATTGATAGGCTTGAAAGAATCAAGGGCCTCAATCAACACCAAATCTGACTTGGAGGCGATGGACCTTCTCTCAGCACGGGGTAAGAGCACCTTATTAACCAGTTCAAAGAGAAGCTGGTAAACTGGGAGCAGTGTTTTCTTATGTACCCTGTCCCCTTGCTAGATCGTCCCTTCCTTCACAATATCTCTCCGAAAGTTTCCCTCACAAGCACTCTTCACAGTAGACAGCCCTTTAGATGGAACCTAAAGCACCTTCCCAAAAGAGGCATCATCAAACACTATATCCGCACCATTGACCAAGATGCATATATTATTCCCCACAGTAGTGAAGAGGGAAGCATAAAAGTTCTACACGGCCTCTTCGTACACATTTGGCACAACCACATTAAACAGATGGCCCACTTCTAGAACTCCACAATTTCCATAATCTGCTGCATCCCAACCATCTCTCATATTTCAGGGTCAAACATCCGACCCCACAATACCTTTTGACTTCTCAACTTCTCTTGCCATATTCCACTATCATTAGGTATGGTCTTTAGCAAACCTGGTCCCCCAACAGTTTCCCTTTTTCTCTTCCCCAATGTTTCAGCATACTTCCTCTTGGTACATTCAACTTCCACATACATGTTTTCAGACAACTCTACAGCTTTCTTGAGCTTGCCACCACTTTTCGCAAGCGCCACACGATGTTTTTTCACAGCTTCTTCCAAAGCTCCAATCACATACTTCTGAGATTTGGATGATCTTTTTACTAGGGAACTTGGTTCCTCTTCTGCATTCTCATCCACTTCAACCACAGGAATATTCTCTTCCACCACCACCTTCCCTTGCTTCATCAACCTCTTCTTTTTCTTTTTAAGACTCTTCTTGCTCTTTTCCAAGGCAGAGTCGAGAGCCTCTTTCTTTTGTAGCCATGTAGATGGTCGCTTGGAGGATGACTCAGGAGTATCCACTGGCTTACGAAGTTTGAAACGAGCACTTAGGACTATTTCATCCTCATCGTCCTAATTGGCAGACACAGAAAATGGAGGAATAGACTCCAAGGTTTTGGTGTAAAAGATGGGTTCTGGGTTAGTTTCTGCAAAGGGAGAAACAAGTTCCTCAGCAGGTTTGTCTTTTACAGTGTTGTGGACAGGAGATTCAAATAGAACAATGGTCCCCTCATCTCCTAAGAATGGAGTTTCTTCCCCCTGAGGCTCAGGAAGGGGGGAGGCTCCTTCAGTCGTAAGACTCTCGGCGGCAATGGCCATAATATTTTTCGCCGCTTTCTTTATGATGACTCCATGGGAACCGTAAAGTCTAGGAGAGAGGAGATCAGATACTGATCAGGGTCATCCTCAGAAATTTCTGAAGCCTGAGGAGTGTCATTTTCAAGGGCTTATTTGGGTTGTTCAGAAGGAGGAAGATCTGTAGGGTTTGAGGAGAGAGGCGTAATGACAAGTGGTGAAGAGGAAAAAGGTGTGGGAGTGACGACATATGGGATGGTAGAGGACTGGACTTGTGGTGGTGTGGGAGTGGTGTTAGAGGTAGGAGATGGAGAGGAGGAGTTTTCGTCTGCCATTGGAGAGATAAGCACAAAGGGTTCAGAAGACGTTACGATTTGCAGAGAGGAGATGTGAAAAGATAGTGCTGAGTAGTTAGAGATGAAGGGGTTTTATAAAATGGAAGAGTAATAAAGAGGGGGGAAAGAGGAACGGGTTCAAAAGGAAAACGACGGTTGGGTTTTGGAAAATGAAACGTGCAGGAAAAGTGAAAGGATATGAGAGATGGGACGTGATAGATACAGACTCTAAAAAGTCGGATGATGTGGTGGTAGCATTTAATTTGTTGTCTTTTGAGAACAGCATAAGAAAACACATAACTACTGACCCATGGCACAGGAACCAGGTTCCGTACCTGTATTTTGAAAAAGTTTTATAGCTTCCTTCTGCAGTACAACACCGTACCTTTTAACTTATTTAATTACAATCCGTGTCTACCTGCAACGGTATTGATGTGAGTTAGGCTTGGTCATAAAACACTTTAGCTAATGGTACCTGAGTGTGACTCTCACAGCCAATGAAGGAGAACCACGTTCTCAGTTAGGTTTTATCAACCCAGTGACATATTGTTTCTCTCAAAGTGTTCCCTGCTTAGGGCCTTGGTGAAGATGTCTGCAATTTGATCTTCAGTTCAACAAAACTTCATAAAGATATGCCCCTTTTTAACATTATCTCTGAGAAATGATGGAGCACATCAATGTGCTTGGTTCTTTTTTGCTGAATCGGGTTCTTTACCATGTTGAGAGAACTGGTGTTGTCACACAGAAGTGGAACACAATCAATGTATACCCCAAAATCTTCCAATTGTTGCTTGATCCACAACAGTTGAGCACAACAAGATGCAACTGCAACATATTTCGCTTCTGCTGTTGAGAGAACCACTGAGTTTTGCTTTCTTGTACCCCAAGAGATTAGGCATGATCCAAGGAAATGAGCCATTCCAGAAGTGTTTTTTTGTCCACTAGATGACCTGCATAATCAGTGTCAGTATAACCAACAAGGTTAAAATTGTCACCTGAAGGATAGTATAGAACCAAGTCCTGTGTGCCCTTGAGATATCATAGAATTCTTTTGGCTGCCTTCAGATGAGACTCTTTAGGATTAGACTGAAATCTTGCACACAACCCCACACTGAATACAATGTATGGTCTTCTTGCAGTGAGGTAGAGTAGAGATCCAATGATCCCACTGTACATTGTTTGGTTCACAGGTGATCCAGAATTATCCATGTCAAGCTTGGTTGCAACTGTAATAGGAGTGTCGATAACCTTTGATTCCTCCATGTCGAACCTTTTCAGAAGTTCCTTGATGTACTTCTGCTGACTGATGCATGTTCCCTTTGTGGACTGCTTCACTTGAAGACCAAGGAATAAGTTCAGTTCCCCCATCATACTCATTTCGAACTCACTTCCTATGAGTTTGGCAAATTCCCTGCATAGTGAATCTGATGTTCCCCCAAATATGATGTCATCCACATAGACCTGAACAATGAGCAAGTTCCTCCCCCATTTCTTCAGAAATAGTGTATTGTCAATCTTCCTTCGAGTAAACCCATTGTCCAAAAGAAATTTCGATAGTCTCTCATACCAAGCTCTAGGGGCTTGCTTCAATCCTTATAGAGCCTTATCTAATTTGAATACATTTTCAGGATGCACATGACCTTCAAAGCCCGGAGGTTGCTTAACATAAACTTCCTCAAGTTATGCCGCTTAGGAACTGATATAATTGATTGTCGATGATATATTTGATACAATATAGTTTCTAATATTGTAAATGATTGTGAGGATCAGACCTGCAATCCATACACTTGAAGATGTCATGCCATCTAAATGCAAGCCATAACCTATATGACTCATTTGATTAAGTCTATATGAAGATCCATGAAGGATTTAAAATGTCTGAAGCATATAGTTCAAAGTATCGTGAAATGTACTCAATCAAATTACAAAGATCTTTGTACGGTTTAAATCAATCTAGGCGCATGTGATATAATCGCCCGAGTGCATATTTACTGAAAGAAGGTTACATAAATTATGTTATTTGTCCATGTATTTTTATAAAGAAAACAACATCAAAATTTGTTATACTTGTTGTTTATGTTGATGAAATAAATATTGTTGGAACTCCTGAAGAGCTCCAGAAAGCAATTGAATATCTTAACAAAGAATTTGAGATGAAAAATCATGGAAAAATAAAAAAAAATCTTCATCGGCAAATTTAATATTTAGAAGACGAGATCTTTATTCATCAATCTACCTATATAGAAAGGGACTTTAAATGCTTTTACATGGACAAAGCGTGCCCATTAAGTACACCAATGGGTGTTCAATCACTTGAAGTGAATAAAGATCAATTCTGACCTCCAAAAGAGGATGAGAAACTCCTTGGTCTTGAAATACTCTATCTCAGTGCAATTGGTGCACTTATGTATCTTGCTAATGCTATCAAAGGTGGTCCAGATTGTATTGGTTATGCAGATGCATGTTATTTATCCGATTCCCATAAAGCTCGATCTCAAATCGGGTATGTGTTTACACGGGAGGTATTGGCATATCATGGTGCTTCACAAAATAATCTATTGCTGCTACTTCTTCAAATCAAGCTGAAATAATAGCTATTCATGAAGCAAGTAGGGAATGCGTTTGGTTGAGAACAATGATTCATTTTATTCGAGAAAAAAGTGGGTTGGAATGTGATAAAAAGAATCCACAATAAGAAGGTAATATTGCATTCATAGCCCAATTAAAGGGATGATTCATAAAAGGAGATAGAACGTAACACATTTTACCAAAGTTATTCTTCACATGATCTCGAGAAGAATGGTAATATCGTTGTGCAACAAATTCGTTCAAGTGACAATCCAGATAATATACAAGATTGGAATGCGGATACTCAATATTTGAAACAAAATTTTCATCAGGGGGAGTAAAATAGGCGTTGTACTCTTTTCCCTCACTAAGGTTTCTCCCACGTAGTTTTCTTTGCAAGATTTTAATGAGGCAAGTAGCAATGCGTGTTACTAGATATGTATACTCTTTTTCCTTCACTAGAAGTTTTTCCCACGGGATTTTTCTAGTAAGGTTTTAATGGGGCACATTATATTTTAATGAACATCCAAAGGGAGGTGTTATAAATATATTATATTATGGATGTCCATTTAGTACTCTTTTGTAAATAAGCTTCCTGAAGAATCTTATCCATATTGGACTCCGCCGTAAATATATTTATATATTTAGTACCCTATTGGAAATAAGCCTCCTGGGGAACTTTATCATTTAGACACTCCGTTGTGGATAAATATTACTCCTGTAGAAGATTATTTATAACGGTACAATAACATCTTACAAGAAGCTTACACAACAACTTGCAGTAGGAGGCTAGGAGCTTACAAGCAGCTTATACATCAGCTAGCAAGCAACTTGTAGCAGTAGCCTATAGAGCAACTTCCTTTATTCTATAAATAGAAGAGATTTCAGTTCATTATGTATATAAGTTTAAAGTTAAATAATATATCAATCTTCTCTATACTTGTCTTTACTTTACAGTCTTTATTTATAACAAAGAGAACGCATAATCTATCATGCAATAATTCAGATATAGTTTAACTATTATTGCACGGTCAAGTACAGAACAAGACAGCTAAAGGCAGGCTCTGATACCACATGTTGAAATTTATTACATGCGCAGAGCAACGCAATGGAAATTAAATAAGGAACATACCTTCCACCATTGTTGTGCAAGCGTTGTAGGGAATCGAGTTTGAAACCTTTAGCAGAAAACCTAGAGAGCCTTCTATCATGTGCCTATCGTAAGATGCTAGACTGATGGAGTCACAACTGTATTTATAGGTAGGCTAGGGACTCTTAGGAAAATACTTTAGCCCTTGGAACCTTTTCCACAAATTACGGTTGCCCTAGGGACTCCTAATAAAAAAAGGTTTCTTTCCGTCAAAGAAACTACTACCATTTATGCATAACTACAGAATATTATCTAATATATTATTTATTTGGAAGACAAGGTAAATAATTTATTGTCTTTTATGTGGACCACACTAGAAACCTTTAGAAGACACGATAAATTCTAAGTAACAATTAGAACATGAATATGCCCTTTCACTGTAACATAACTATTCATAGTTACAACATGAAAACAAGGTAGGAATAATCAGAGGCGGAGCCAGGATTTCAAGTTTGTGGGTTCAAAATTTTAATTGTTTATGGATTTTTTAAAACAAATACATGGTTCGAACCAAAGCTACTGGGTTCGGTCGAACCCGCACTCGACTCTCTGGCTCCGCCCCAGGGGAATAATACATTTTCCCTCTACAGAGCTATCCAATCCGGTATAGCATTTTGAAACTATATATTACCAAGATTTTGGTGTAAGCTTTATACCAATTTTAGTTAAGCTAATACCAAGAGAAGGCCCATATGAGGAAATATATACACTAGTAGAATCAGGTGAAACAAATGGGATAAAATCAAAACAGCAAAAGGATTCACTATTCCCTCTTTAGTTTCTTGGAAATGACCATCGCCAAAAATAAATTACAAATCTTCGATGCCTTTAAATACTTGTGCACAAAGTCTGTTCTTGCACTTTGTATGTAGATGACCTAAATGCATATCGAGTAACCTCAATGGAATACTACTTTCCTTATAATACATTTATTATCAAGGGATGATCATGAACATTCTAAAAGAAATTTAAGAGAATTATAGTTGGCAAACACTAACTTAATTCTGAATTAGTCTTATTGCAAATATAAAGTTTTATCTGTTAGAGAAAAAAAACTTTTACTTAATTATGTGTTTATCATGATCCACTTATGATAAAATTCTTCTTTCTAGATCACAGGAACATCTAACAGTATAAAACTTTTGTATAATCAACCTCTTTGCTCACTCTGTCGCGGCACTAGCTCTGATCTTTAACATATCTACCCCAAAACCAGTGCTTCTCCCACACTTGATGCATGGAATTCAAAGCAACACCTTTGGTCTCTGGCATAAACATCACTATAAAAATGGTCATAACAGCAATCCAACCGGAAAAGAATAAGAAAGCGCCATACTTGAAGTGACAAAGCATTGCCAAAAATGTTTGAGACAGCACGAATGTGGTTGCGAAGTTCACAGCCACACTTATGCTCTGCCCCGTTGATCGAATGTTCATCGGGAATATTTCGCTTGGAATGAGCCAACTTAGGGGACCCCATGACCAACCAAAACCAGCACCATAGATGCACATCAGGGCAAGTACTAAGGCGGCATATTGTTTGGTTATGTGTTTGCTTCCATTTTCACCTATTGAAGCTGCAAGTGTAGAAGCAATAGCTACCTTCACCAACATTAGGCCAATCATGTAATTAGCATAAGGATCATCTAAGTTATACACACTGACAGTATAAATATCTTTCTATTGTAAATATAGTTTAATATTTACTCTATTTTCTTGGTCGGTTACCGTCTCAAATTTATTAAAAGCTCACACTTATATGTTATTGCATGTCAATTTAACTTGATAGTGCAACAAAACAATACATTGTTGGCGTATGAAAGTAAAGACTTCCTAAAATTTAGCTTATATACACTGACAGTATCAAGAATTTTATGCTATTATTGAATTTAACTGGTTATAGCAGGTTATTACTCTATTTTTCAGGTTACCTTATCTGACTTGTTATGAATAGTTACATATTGTTGTAAGTCAACTTAACCTGATGATGTAAACAATTTACACACTATCGATGCACAAAACATATTTAAGTCTTCAACTAATTATTGCTTGAGTTTTATCTTGGATATTTGGGTGCATAACGAGTTGTCTCAGTTGGCTATTAGTTAAGCACGCACCTGGCAGATTAGCATTTGTACTCCACCCAGTATGAAGAGAAATCTCCGACCAAAGCGATCAACAATACCAGTAGACACAAGGATTGAACCAAGATTGACTAATCCAAGTATAACAGCACCAAGTAGAGCCGAGTTATTCCCAAAACCAACTGATCGAAAAAGGACAGGGGCATAGAATGCGATGATATTAATCCCAGTCATTTGCTGGAAAAATGGTATGAAAATGGACATGACCAAATGAGGCCGATGTTGTCTCTTAAAGATTGCTACAAAAGGCTCTTCCTTTGAAGCTCTTGCAATTTCACAAGATTTAATAAGATCAGCTAACTCAGCTTCAATTTCAATGTTGTCATTGGTTCCTCGAATTTTTGCTAGAGACTGCTTTGCTTGCTCCAACTTTCCACGCTCAACTAGGCTGCTTGGTGTGTCTGAAATGAGAAGTGCACCTGTACCCAAAAGTGTGACTTAGTGTCACTAGAAGAATTAACTCAAATCGATTAAACTAAAACTAGTTGTGGAGGTATAATTTATGCATAGTTCATGTATTATGTGTGTATAATCGTGTATAATTAATGTATAATCTATGATATGACTAAAACAAAATAGTGAATATGACCGGTCATATGTAAGGATCCCTTGTTTTTGGATGAAGTATCATGGTTCATATCTCAGGAGAGATAAAAAAAACTATAGTGCATGATATACACCGTCCCCGTACTCATGGGAAATAGTATATAGGCAGTGAAGTAGTCTAGGTGCGTACAAGCTGGTCCAGATGTGCCACTATTATATGTAACAGAGAAAATGAAAACAAAAATAAATGAGAAGTGCACCTATGGTCATTGTTGCGGCTGGAACTACGGCCAGGCCGAGGGAGAGGCGCCATCCCCAGCTGAGCTTAGAGGTGGCATAGTTTATGCAATTCGCAGTAAAAACGCCAAGGCCTATGAAGAATTGGAAGCCTGTGCTGAATGCACCTCGCCATTTTGAAGGTGCCATTTCTGAGAGATATACAGGAGTAGCCTTCAAAGGTATACATAATTAAAAAGAAAGTTAAATTACTACGTAAGTCTTGATTTTAGTTCACGGAAAGACAGGATTGTGTCTAGAAAGTGTAGGCTGGGGAAGAGGCCTAAAATGCGTAATCTTCTTTCCCTACCTGGTTAGTAAAGCCAACACCAAAGCCTAGCAAAATCCGGCCCAAAATGAGCATAGAAATATTTTGAGCAGCACCATTCATAGCAGCACCAGCAAAGAAAGTGCAGCCTCCTACTACCATTATGTTTCTTCGTCCTATGGCGGTCGTGAGGCGACCAGCTACGAGAGATGCCACCAAGCCAGCAATGTAGAGTGATGAAGTAAACGCTGTTAAAACCTCGCTATCGTACACACAATACACGTTTGTTTCAGCACCAGCAGATGCTGCCTTCTTCAGTATTGATGGGAAGAATTTTTCAAGGAATGGCCTCATTGTTGTCACTCCTCCTGATGTGTACAAATAAAAGGGATTGAGTATTTGTGAATATATATGGCTTACACAGCATAGAAATTACGAGTACAAGTCCGTATTGGAAATGGTCAGTTCTCTTTTTGTTCTCTCATTTATTTTTATTTAGTATATACAGGCAAATACTCTAGTTCACAAAGGAATGACACAATGTCAAGACAGTTGTTCCTATAATTTCCAGGAAAGTTGTTTACTGAAATAAAATATCTCCTCTTTCCTTGAATATGGATAACCTATAGTTATTTTAGTATGACTTTATAGAGAGCCTTGGCGTAACTGGTAAAGTTGCTGTCATGTGACCAGGAGGTCACTGGTTCGAGCCGTGGAAACAAACTCTTGTAGAAATGCAGGGTAAGACCATACAATAGACCCTTGTGGTCCGACCCTTCCCCGGACTCTTGATCATCAGGTGTAGACCCCTAACAAAAAAGTTGGACTGAAATCCATAAAATGAAAGAGAAAACACTAACCTGAAATTCCAATATCAAATCCAAAAATACAATAAACCCTTGTGGTCCGACCCTTCCCCGGACTCTTGATCATCAGGTGTAGACCCCTAACAAAAAAGTTGGACTGAAATCCATAAAATGAAAGAGAAAACACTAACCTGAAATTCCAATATCAAATCCAAAAATGAGGCCACCTGATGCAGCAACAATGCTAGTGATGACAACGGCGAATGTTATCTTCCCGTTAATGCGGTTATTGCTACCAGCTTGTCCCTCAACAGCCATGCCCCCAATTGCCATCTTTTCTTTTCAGCTACTTGAAGAGATTTGAAACAGTGTTTTACAACGTTTAATTATATTTCCTATGGTGTACAGAGTAGCTTCACATATATATGAACACTAAATTATTCATTAAAGTAAGCAGTTGCTAACTAATGGCGTATAGAAACAGAACATGTGCCACCTAGGTCAATAAATTAATGAACTAGTTAGAAGTATCTTCACGTTTTAAACATTGTTAAAAATGGAAGTGATGAAGGAATTTCTGGTGAGTTTTAGCCTGTATTTAATTAGTACGCAGCAGTACTGCAGGAGAAGGGTAGGTAAGAGCGGTAAAGGCTTAATTTAACACTTTCTATTCCTCTGCTAAAAATATCCAGCTCTTCCCCATGCTTAGTGGTCCAACAGTTGGAATATCTGGGACGAACGATAAAAAAAGAATGATAAAATCCACTTGTGTTTAATGCGAGAGAGATTTAGGTAGTTGTTGAATAACTAATAGAAGAAGATTTAGAAAAAAGTTCAGAACTACTGGTTGTGAAACTAGATGTCTACTTATATCAAACTTCTCTTGATGTCCTTTTTCTAAAATTGGCTACTTAGTTTTACTGTATTCTGAATTTGGAGATGTCCACTTACACAGAAAAATGATGGTCCATATTAACAAAGACATTTATACAGAGGCTTTCTATGTTTAATGAGAATTGAGATGTTAGTTTGTTACATAATCGTCACTCTTAGAAACAAATATCATTATACTGTATACATTTACGATACCGGAGTTTTTATACTGGTTCGGATTCAATATTAATCATAGTCCAGTCCCTTTGGGTTGCAAGGGTGTTCTCTTTCAGCGACCGTAGTTTCTTGAGTACAAAGGAAATGACGTAGTTTTACACCAACTACTTAGTTTCTATGTCTCTCGTCTTTTCTTGATACAATGTCTCACCAGTGATTTTCTCTTTTTTTCTCTAACTTGTTACACAGCAGATCTAATAGAACTACCATGTTTGTTTGAAGTAGAACATAGAAGAGGGTAAACGGTTTGATCAAAGTATGTATCTTCAAGTCTAGAACGATCATATATATACTTTTCAGGAGAGATTGCGAACCCAAGAGATTGATCTTTGAAAGGAATCACAGATTGATTTTTTGCAAGAATAAGGTTAATTCCCATTATTCTTCCTCGATGAGTGGACTTTGACAGCTTTCCATCTCTAAGCCTTGATATCCGCCAGTTTTGTAGTACTGGTTTTTGATTGATTGTCTTTGCCGAAACTTTAGTGCTTATTTCCTTTTTATCGTTGATTCCTTCTCCATGATGGCTTCAGTCAATCTCTGATTGATATCTTCCTACAGCTTATCCATATCTTTTGATTGATTATCTTTGCCGGAACTTCAGTGCTTCGCTGATTCCTTCTCCTTGATGGCTTCAACCAATCTCTTATTGATATTTTTCCTTCACTTTGATTCTGATTGATTTCCTTGAGTTCCTACACCAAACGCAATTATATTATTTTTCGTCATTAAAACTAAAATCTAATAACCTATGAGAAATGAAGTGCATTGTTGGCCTTGATTTCGGAGTTTCAACCAAACAAGAGATTGCTAGCTTGATCATAAAACCAAAACCTCTTTTACTCTATCTGCAGGATACGGAGGGCGTTCATCCAGCAAATCGCGAGCTGCATATCTCTAGCCGATGAATTTGCTAGCAGAGTAATGTATTCCCCAAGATGTTTTCCTTTTGATTATCTCCAATGCTAATACTCCAAAGCTATAGACATCACACATTTCTGTAACCTTCATTGTATATGCAAGCTCCAACACAATTTCCAAAAAAGTAACAACAATTGGTGTGTTTGGTATAAAGGTTTCATGGAAAACAAGTAGTAAATTTATTCATTTTCCGGTGTTTGGTACGCAAATAAAAGAAAATATTTTTTCAAGAGTATTCATAAATAATTTTGATACAATAAACATGAAGTCATAAACTTTCGAACCAATAACCTTCCGAACCCACAAATTTTCTCATAACATTGGAACTTGTAAAATTTTGAACCTGTAAACCGAAAGATGAAAAATGTAAAACTAAAAATATATAATAAAAAAAATTTCGGGGAAGGGAGGGGGAGGGCCAGAGGGATGGGTGGGAGGTGGGGGTGCAGAAAAAAAAACAAAAATTTGAAAATTACAAAAAAAGTAAAAAAAAATATATTTTTTTGTGCGGGAGTGGAGGCAGGGGGTGGCCGGGGGTGGGGTGGGTGGTGACGAGAAAAAACTTTTTTTGAGAGAGGGCATGGGGTGGGGGTTAGGTGGGTGGGTGTGGGTGGGGTGGTGAGGGTAGAAAATAGGGTGGGGAAACTTGAAAAGGAGTTTTGGAAAATATTTTCTCTACTTTTGATAGGGAAAACATTTTCCTCCAATTGAAAAAAAATGAGTTGAGAAAAATATTTTCCAAATCATTTAAGCCAACCAAACATGGAAAAATTGGAAAACATTTTCCGGTTCATACCAAACACACCCAATATGAGTACATGAGATAAAACAGCATAGAGTGCGTGGATATATAGAGTTCATCATCGGATCACAATTTGGTTCGTTGATACAAGATGAAATTGAAGGATAATTTTTTCTGCTGCAACACGAGACTTTAACTTATTTATCAATGGAAACTGGAAGGCATTAAGAGAATATAACAGGCCCATCAACCACTTTGCTTTTGAACTTCTCATTACAGCCTCGTAATCCAAATCCAGTTCACCATCATATTGGAATACTACCCAAAATATCGAATGCTCCCTAAGTAATATCTTAGCAATTAATTAAGCACATACCTTTTAACACTGAGTAATCATCACACAAACCCAGTTGTGTCTATTGATTTTCTTCTTGGCATAACAAATCTCGACCTGGAATCAACTTCAACAGCTACACTAAAACATGTGGTTTCTTTCATCTTTAAGATGATCACAGCCTATGTTCCTCGGACTGCAGTGCGGATATCTGATCAGGGTACAAATCTAGAGGTCAGATCCTTCATAATTAAAATTTTAATACTCGGGATCCAGATACGGATACGGATGCGGATGACAAAAATAATTCCAAATAAATTCTCTAGTTTTTCTGAAATTTTTGACCGAATTCGGTCGGAAATTATGAATTTATATTTATTTTTTTAAAAAATATTTACAATATATTACAATTTACAACTAATTATTTAATTAAGTAAAAAAAAATTTTAAAATCTCCGACCGGACGGAATTTGAAAATTTAGAAAAAACTAAAAATTTAATAGTTTCCGACCGAACGGTCGGAAATTTGAAATTTTTAAAAAAAAAAATTAATAGTTTGACAGTAAGTCTAACGTTTTGAAATTTCCGACCGATTGCGGTCGGTAGTCTGCGACCAGCATTTTCCCATCCAATTAATTTTCGACAGAAATAAATTTCGGACGAAAATCACCTGATTTCTAGTAGTGTTGTAGGTTGTGAACTGTGGAGTGCAGCCAAAATATATAGGGAATAAAAACTCTTGAAGATTAGCAAATGCGCCAAGCTTTGGCTACATTGATTTTCTTATAGTGAAGAACAAATGGCCGGTACAATATTTTTTAGGAGATAAACTCCAATATAAATTATCATTTAAGAACTCTATTACTCCTGCACTTACTTGTCGAAATTCTCGTCTTCTGCATGTCCCTCTTTGAAGCTCTCTTCTTCTCTCCCTCCAAAAGAAAAAAATAAAAGAAGCAAGAATTGCAGGATCCATTCAAGGCCTTCCCCAACGGCGGCATACCTGCTTCAAATTTACCCTAGCTTTTTGGAAATCAATATGTATTTTATCTCGAATTTTACTATAGCTTTAGTCAAAGTACCCCAAAATCGTTTGACCATAACCCACACACACTCATGTTGTGTCGACACAGGTGTAGCGGGGATTTTGAAGAGTCTGCGCAACATATATCACAGCTAACTCTTTCCAGATATGAAGTCGGACAGACAAAAGGTATACTGGTGGGACGAATTTGTCCTTAAGAATTGAGACTTTATCACTTGGCTTGAAGCGACTATTCCTTCCCATTAGTAACTTCCTATAGTACCAAAATCCCTCTGTTCTGAAGCACACCTTAGCATAAACTCTTATTCTGGACATCAAAACTCGTGCTCCTGCATAGATTGTATGACAGACGGAAAAGAACAAAATCTTGAATTCTCGACATCAACTCCAGGCGAAAGAAGCAGAAAATTCAAAGAAACTTGTTTCTCTACTAACTCCAGTGACCATACATGTTTAATGGAGATGCAAAGTAATCCTACTATAACATCAGTACTTAGCAAACATGAAGCTTTTTTTAATTAGTTTTTGGCACAAGAAATTAAATAATTACCTTATACATTATATTGTATACACTCTAATACAGACCAGATAAGCATCCTAACAATAATCTTTTCGTGGGCCTTCTCATTAAATTACTTACTTCACAACCACTTGGTGTCAAAGCTTATTCATTTCCATAAAAAGACACCTTACATATCAGGGATTATATAGCTCGCATTACATGGGGTTAATCTAATAAGTACGTGGGCGTGGATCCATTGATGATAACCTATGAGAGATGAAGTGCATTGTTGGTCTCAATTTCGGAGTTTCAACCAAACAAGAGCTTGCTAGTTTGATGATAAAAACCAAAACCTCTTTTACTCTATCATCAGGATATGGAAGGCGTTCGTCCAGCAAATCGCTAAGCTGCACGCGATCTCTAGTCGATGAATTTGCTAGCAGAGTAATGCATTCCCCAATATGCTTTCCTTTGATTATCTCCAATGCTAATACTCCAAAGCTATAGACATCACACATTTCTGTAACCTTCATTGTATATGCAAGCTCTGAAACAACACAATTTCCAAAAAAGTAATAACAATATGAGTAAATGAGATAAAACAGCATAGAGTGTGTGGCTATATATAGTTCATGAAGTTATAAAGAAGGGATAAAAAGTTATATCTTACCAGGTGCAACATAGCCATATGTGCCTGCAAGCATTGTCAAATTGGATGAGTCTGGATTGAGAAGCTTAGCTATTCCAAAATCGGAAACACGAGCTTCATATTTAGAGTCAAGCAAAATATTACTGCTTGATATGTCTCGATGAACAACGGGTGGTGAACAGTCCTGGTGCAGGTAAGATAAAGCAAAAGCAACACCTTTGATGATATTCACCCTCTTAAGCCAATCCAAATTCTTGGACTCAACTTCATTGCTCAAGACACTAAACAGACTGCCCCTCTCCACATACTCGTAAACCAAGAACGAGTGCTGTGCATCCGAACAAAATCCACAGAGTTTCACAATGTCGATGCTTAATTCCTATCAATGCATTGACCTCATTCGTGAAGCTTTTGCAATGTGTATTCGCAAATGAAGAATGAAATTTCTTCACAGCTATACACCCTAATGATGGAAGGTTTACCTTGTAAACGCTTCCCTGCCCTCCTTGCCCAATGCAAAATGCTGCATCAAACTCCTCTGTGGCATTTAAGATATCCCTGTACAATTCCCCATCTAACAAGGATATCAAAAGCAAAACACCATCCCGTCTTTCAACATCTTTAACTTTCCTTTTTTTATCACACATAAGAACAACAGTAAAAGCATAGAAAAATACTAGTGCTCCAAGTACAGTGGCGAGGATGAGTTTACTTCTTGAGTGCTTCTTCACCATCGAAGATGGCCTTTTGCAAGGCTGAAATCCTGTTACATTGCCGCAAAGACCGTTATTACCTTCAAATGAAGCATTCATAAAAGCTTTATTTTTTGGTATTGGACCTTCCAACTCATTGTATGACAAGACAACATCCCGCAAACCAGTCATACTTTCAAATTCTTCAGGAATGCGGCCAGAGAGGCCGTTGTGAGAAAGATTCAACGTTTCCAAGACCAGCAAACTGGCTAACAGAGAGGGTATTTCTCCATCTAGAAGGTTATAGCTCAAATCAAGCACACTAAGATGAGTTATCTTTCCTATCTCCATCGGAATTTTCTGGCCAAATCTGTTGCTGCTCAGGTTCAAGCGAATCAGCTTCATGAAATCTCCTATAAACATCGGGATTGACCCGTTCAATCTATTGTCTGACAGGTCAAGGGACTCTAACTTTGTCAGTAACCCAAGCTCACTCGGAATATTGCCAGAAATGTGATTGTTTTGCATAAAAAGATTAACTAGAGAGGTCAATTTTCCAAATTCTTTTGGAATCTGCCCAACCAAATGATTAGATGAAAGATCAAGTCCAAGAAGCCCTTTTACGTTTCCAATCTCTGGCGGTATGCTACCACTAATGTTATTTCTGGCTATCCGCAGATCAGTCAAATTCTTGCATTTTCCCCAGTTGCTGCTGAGTTCACCATGAAAATCATTGTCGCTCAAATCAATGAACTGAAGCTCTGGATAGATTCCAAAAGCTTCAGATAAATTCCCTGTGAAACTGTTGTTATCAAGGCAAAGCCTTTTGAAACTCGAGCACTTGCTCAAGCTTCTTGGAATTGGCCCCGACAGCTTGTTACTATTCACTGTGAAGTTCTTAAGTTTTCCACCTTGGCAAAGATTCTCAGGCAAATGGCCTGAAAATTGGTTTTCATCCATTTCCAGCACAACCAAGTTATCCAAATAGGCAAGTTCTGGTGGAATGGAACCCGAAAGTTTATTTTCCCGGAGAAACAGAGTTTGCAAGTTTCTCAAATTGCCCAAGGAAGCTGGAATTGGTCCAGTAAGTTGATTAGTGGATAATTGCAGATCAGTAAGGTTTTTCAAATTCCCCAACTTACTAGGAATGGAACCAGAAAGTGTGTTATTGTAAAGGTGCAAGAGTTGGAGCTCAGTTAAGTCACCTATTGTTTTGGGAATTGGACCAGAAAGATTGTTTTTGTGGAAGCTTAAATTCTGAAGTGACTTCATCTTTCCAATTTCAACAGGAATGGGACCAGACAATTTATTAGAGAAAGCATAGAACATTTTTGCTTTGATCAAGTTACCTATTTCTGGAGGAATATGACCTGTTAACTGGTTTGTATCGAGATAAGCCTCAACAAGATTAACGAGTTTCCCTATTACTGCTGGAATGGAGCCAGAAAGCGTATTGTTATAAAGATACAAAAAAGACAGGTTGTTCAAATTCCCCAATGAAGCAGGAATTGAACCATTAAGAGAGTTAGTATTCAAATCTAGCTGAGTAAGAGACCTTAGGTGACCTATTTCGTCCGGAATGGAACCATTTAACTGGTTGTCAGAGATATGAAGGATCTCAAGCTTTGCTAGTGAGCCGATTTGTGGTGGAATTGTGCCCGAAATCTGGTTGATCGACAAGTCAAGATATACTAGATTAGTGAGTTTACCTATTTCAGGGGGGATTGTGCCAGAGACTTGGTTCATGCTAAGATCAACATATTCAACATAAGGGAGAGATGGGAATGGAAAATCATAGAGTGTGCCAACAACACTAGCATTTGAAATATTCAACCTGTTGACCCTACCATTTAAGCATGTAATTCCATACCAACCCCTGCATGCATCAGAACCTGTCGCTCCTACGCTGGAAGACTTCTTGGCACTTGGTGTCCATGAAGCCAATAAGGTATTATTCTGGTTTTGGAAAGTTGCTTTCCATTTGAGGAGAGCAGTTGCTTCCTCAGTAGAAGCAAAAGAAACTGTGAAGAGATATAAGAGAGTAAGAAACTGAAGGAAAGAAATCATTATGTGAACCTTCATTATGGCTAAAGGATTAATTTAAGTTGATTGTTTTGGTAGAGTTTTATAGTGTAGTGAATCATTACAAGTCTTGCGAGTCAATGGGTATTTATTTTCTCAGCTTGTGAAATACGGGTAGAACGACTTCAAGTCAATGAGTCCATAGAAGTAAAGAAGAAGGAAAAAGGAAAGCATTGCAATTGGCCAAGCTTTAAATTTGTGGAAATATAGAGAGATTATTCAAAAGTCTTTTGCATTGACGAACTTATGGACATACCTGTCAATACTTGTAGCATCTTCGTAATGTGGAATTATTGCAAGTTTTTCTCGGAGGAAAAGTCACACACACACACACCAGATCTGCTTACTTGGGAAAATTCTCCGGCTGATGCTTCCGCCGGTCGTTCTTCTAAAAAGCAAGCATTTTTAAAGATAAGTTAAATTGAGCCTACAGGGTGGAACAAAATTAAATTTGACGATGAAATTTGCAGAAAAGGAAATAATTTCGAAAAGGATATGCATTACGATGCCTGCTGAGACTGGAGCGTACAGGGAGGAGGAGGAGGCAACCAATATTTAACTTCGATATAACGGATGCAAATTATAGAAAAACATTCTTAGATAGCATAAAGTTGCACATTCAAAGAAGAAAAGGAGTAAAAGCTCACGTTAAACAGACCACGCTTAATCATCAAACATACAACGGATGCCAACTCTCAAATATAGGGGATAGCATGTTTATTCTGGTCATTATAAAACAGAAGCAAAACATTCTTAGTCCTCCTCTTGTCCAAGCAGAGCCAACAACATGCTCTCGTAATCTCCTCTTGTATCTTTGGCAATGGCGCGACCAAGAGGGATGCTATCCCTCTTCTGGTACTCATCAGCAATAATCTTCATATCAACCTCAGCCCTTGTAGCGATAACTCTGGTCAGATGATCTTCCTCTGTTCCTCTCCTGTTAATTGCATCTCGAAGAACCTCCACAAAGTAGTGCTCGGGATAGACAAGGCCTTTTATGGTTGCCCTCAATAGTCCAACAAACTCATCCCCTCTTCCAATTGCTGCCCATTAGCAAAAAAAAAAAAACTCAATAAATCGGTAAAGCAGAAATAACAAAGCCAGTCCTAGAATATAAAGGGGCATCACTTAAAGAATAGGAACAATGGATGGAATGTGTTTACCTTTAGGATATCCTCTTCATATTCATCTTTGTAGTGGTTCAGAGTAGCATTGATCTGTGCTTTGTGTTAGGGATATAGTAGATATGCCCTAGATCCAATATCATATTTGATGATTTGAACATATTTTTTCTGAACTTTGATATAAAAATATATGGCATCTAATATTCTTTTATCATTATTACTAATTGCTTGATTAATTTGATAAGGTCCTTGATTAAATTTTGAGACTTGTCATCGTGATGGAGATCATGATAATGAGAGTAAAATTTCTTATAATTTAATCTAAATTTTGTTCTTGATCATAGGATTATTAATTTGGATATTAGTAATCCGGTTAGATCAATATTTATGTGGTCGTCTTTATATTATAAAGATTAGTTGATCTCATTAACTAAATCACATAGATAGATGATGCATATAGAGATATGATCATTGAAGCGACTCATCGGATAATTCCTAATGGTTAGAATTACCATAAACTGTCAATAGGATATTCTCTTGAAGAATGTGATGTAAGAATTTCCTTTGACCTGAGAACGTCATAGTAATTGACAAGTTATTTATTGTGCTTTGATACTAGACACCTATGGCCCTAGGGCGACAGTTGATATGATATTGTGTATGATTAAATACTTGTAGAATTAGTGATTGATCAAGATGGAATCTGTCAACTCTTGGTAATGAGTTTAAGCTCCATGTTGTCATGAATTATAAACGATCAAACTAAGACCTTGGCCAGCGCAATTGAATGAAAGAAGAAATGAGTTTCTTAGGTCATTCAATGGTCGATTATATTTGACATGAACACATAGTTGGTCGCGGATTAGGATTTGACAATTAAACCATATCCTGGGGCGATCCAAAGCTATAAGGACAGAAGGAATTACTACATTATTCTTCTACTGGTTCTTGAGAGTAAATTGTATACTTCATGATCCGGTCGTTAAGGAGTGTTGCTAGACGCCACCCTTGATTAGTATATTGATATGGTCAATTTACTACCGGTTTAGTATTGAACCTATGGGGTCGCACACTAACGAGTGTTCTGCTCTTTGCTAAAGGATTAATTATTTTATTGTTTGGTATAATTAAATTGTAGAATTTAATTAGTCAAATATTTAAATTATTAGTCCAAATAAAATATTATTATATTCTTTGCTAGCACAGAGGATATAATTTATATTGTGAACAAATTGATGTTTTCTATTTGGAATAAAAAATTAAATTATATCTCTTGGTTGAAATATATATGTGATATATATAATCAATATTTATTTGCACAAAGTGTGCATATATTAATAAAAACTTATAGGGGCGTTCATAAAAACCCGAACCAAACCGAACCAAACCGAAAACCAAACCAAACGACCTAAAAAACCGATATTTTTTGGTTTGCTTTGGTTTGGTTTTGATTTTGAATTTTAAAAACCGATCAACTTTGGTTGGATTTTGGTTTTAATAAAAAAATAACCGAACCAAACCGACTATAGGTAGCTATTTCAAATATATAATTACACTTATATATATATATATATATATATATGTATGTATGTATGTATATTTTTATACAAAGTTTCAAAAAATTTGTGGTGAATGTTAATCGTTTGCACTTTTAGTACAATTCTTTACCTTTATATTCTAGTTTGATTGGTAGTTTTCTTTTGTTAAGTGTAAGAATCCATTTCATGTATAAAAAAAATATTTTTAATTGAGTCCTTAAATTATTCATCACTATTTGATTCAATTATCATCAATATATTTTAGTAAATAATAGATTTCTCAAAAGGCAATTGATTTGATAGTGTCACGTTGAAAATGTGGTCGCCGGAATATGTGTTTGGTAGTGTATGTCTTATATTTAAGAAAAACCCGATAAATAATCGAAAAAATCAAAAAATCGACATAAATCGAATCGAGAAAAAACCGACTTAATTGGTTTGGTTTCGGAAAAAACTAATCCAAACCGAATAATGAACCCCTAAAAACTTATTTGGGAATCCAATTTAGAATTGGAATGGATAACAAAGTCCAAAAATTGGACGTGAGATTAGCTCAAACCCATTAAGAATGTGATTGATATATTTTAATATAAAGTATTAGTTAATTCTCAAAATCCAATCCAATTTGGAATTGAACTTGAAAGTCCATAAAAGGACGCCGACAACTCAAACTAGTTTTGTCGTTCCTTCAATAGGAAAATTCCAATGGACTTCATGGAAGGTCCATGATTCTCGGCAGTCACGTTAACCATTGAGAATGGGATTACGAGTTTTTGTACAAAATTTCATGAAGTTTATTCTGGAATATACTTTTAGCTTAAGTAAATCATTATCTCAATCAAATAAAAAAGGGTTTATATATGATGCTATATAAAGGGTGACAGGAAAAATTTGTAGTATGAATTCTTGAGAAGAAAAATATTTTGTGAAAGTGAGAGTGCAATACAAAGTCAAGAGAGAAAATACAATTTCAAGAAAAATGTTTCTTGTTCTTCTAATTTGAGTTGAGATTTTTGAGAAAAATCTCAACACAATATTTCGTTCAATTTGTTCGCGGGTTTCATTGATCAGAGAGTTGATAGCAAGGATCGATCTCGCTGTGGATACGCATAGAGTCTTCGCACTATCGAAAAAATTTTTGAAACGAGATTCTCTTCACCAGGTACGTCATAGATCTGATCTTTGACATGTAAATAAATTTTAAACACGAAAAGTTCTCCCTAGGATTGTTATCTTCCGCTGCGTGTTACGAACATCTATACGCAATCCTTCAGTGGTATCAGAGCCATGGTTTCTCGTGTCTAAAATTTATTTATGAAATATTTTAAGATTATATTTGAAGAGTTCAAACCATAATACTTTTGTCATGTGCAATAGTCAAATTGTTTGAATACATATGTATTTATATTATTTTATTGTGAATAAAATATGTTATTGGATTCTACTGTTAGTTTAATTGTTATTAGTTCATGAGATGTTAATTAATAATAATATTCTGACATGGATTTTTTTTTTTTGATATATGTAATATATAAGATAAACATGTTAGAAGATGTTGAATTTAGTTTTTTATTGTCACGTGCTTGTTTAGTACGTAATTTTGAATTATTTATTACATATGATGTAAGTTAATTTAGGACTAAGCATGTAGACAACTTGAACTAAATTCACATGCTATAAAGATTTGATCTTCATGTTATTAAAAGTTGTTTTAGTAACAATTCCCTCTTACTAAAATTTGAGTTCTTAAATAATAAATATAAGATATTTTATTATAGAGCTATCCATCAAAGTAAATAAGTTTACTTATTTCTTGTTTCTAAGGAGCGGCCTGACTACCAGCAGACTTATAGTTCGAGAATATGTTAAAATTATTTATTGCATTAGATGCATGGATTGAAAGAATTATTCAATTTTTTATTAGACGCCTGGACTACCCGGGGAGTATAAAATTTAATAAGTTCTTGGTTATCATGATGGTTGAACTCAACCACGCCAATAGGATCGACTTGACTACCAGGGGACTATTTGACATAGAGCTATTTAAGGAAATTGTATGGGGATACAATTGGTAAGAGTACCTACCTTTAAAATATATGTGAGAAATAACTTGACTTCCAAGGGGCTCATACATATTGTTAAATGATTCCTTTACTCCACTAACAAAAATAAAGATTTCATAAACTATAATGAGGGAACATAGTTTAAAATAATTAGTGGAAATATCATTTAGATAAAAGCCCATGTCTTTATGATATATGCAAATATGTTCTTATATTATTGCTTTTTCTTTTCTATATTTTAGATTTCTCAATATGTCTGTTATATCACTGCGTGAAATACTTGAGACCAACAAGTTGGTAGGATAAAACTTTGATGACTGGTATAGAAATTTGAGAATTGTTCTCATGCATGAAAAGCTCATTGATCTGATCGATAAACCTGCAAAGATAGTTCCACCAGAGAATGATGTTGAAGGCACCAAGATTTATCAGAAATACTTGAAAAAAATGCCTTGCTATTACACATTATTCTCGCTGTGAACAACTAATTTCTTACCACACTCATATTTTATATTGTTTTAGCGTAAATATTTCTTTTAGGTTTGATGACCATATTTTAAACTTTTATCTTAGGTTTTATTTTTGAAAAAAAAAATAAGATTACAAAAAAAAATGTTCATATATTTATAGTAAATATTTTATTTGTAAGGAGAAAAAGAAAATTTACAAAAAAAATAATATATATTTGGTGTCCTTTTAATGTAACGACCCGACCGGTCGTTTCGCGTATTCGGACCTCGTTCCCCTAAATAAGACTTTCCGTAGGAGCTTATTGTGATTTTTCACTTGCGGGGACGGGCGATTCGGGATTCGGAAGTGTTTAGGATGGTATAGGAACACTTAGTTCCTTAAGGTTGGCTTTTAAGGCCAAGTTTGACTTCGGTCAATATTTTGAGTAAACAACCTCCGAATCGAGTTTCGACGATTCCAGTAGCTTCGTATGATGATTTCGGACTTGTGCGTATGTTCGGAATGGGTTTTGGATGACCAGGAGCGTTTCGACGCCAAATAGCGAAATAGAGTTTCCTTAAGTTCATAATTTGGTTTGGGACGTGTTTTTGTGTTATCGAGGTCCGAGCGGATTTCCGAGATCGGGAATAGTTCCGTTATGTCCTTTATGACTTGCTTGCAAAATTTGGTGTCATTCCAAGTAGTATATGCCGGTTCGGCGCATTGAAACCGAATTCAAGAACTTAGAAATTCTTAAGTTTGATTCTAGGGGTTTTGAGGGGTGATTTTGAGTTTTAGCGTTGTTTTGGGTGTTCCGAAGGCTCGAGAGAGTCCGTAATGGTTTAGTACTTGTTGGTATAATTGCACGAGGGCTCGGGTTGGGCTAGGTGTCTCCCGGACACCAAACGAAGCCAAAAGCCAGCAGCTTCAGCTGCTGGTGCACCAGATCTGGTGTGACCGCAGGTGCGGTTGCCCAGGTCGCAGGTGCGAGACCGCCCCTGCGGTCAAGGCTCCGCAGGTGCAACCCCCAGGGGAGCTGGTCCAAACCGCAGGTGCGAACCTCCTTCCGCAGGCACGGACCCGCTGGTGCGGGACTTCCTCCGCAGGTGTGGCCCCAGGCCTCCTAGGCCACTTCCGCAGGTGCGACCTTTGGCTCGCGGGTGCGAGACCGCAGGTGCGGTCCTCGAGCCGCAGGTGCAAGATCACTGAAGGCAGTGATCTCATTTAATACGGGATTTGGCCATTTTTAACCATTTCTTCTCCTCTATTGGCGATTTTGAGGGCTTTCAAGAGGGTATTCGGCCTAGCTACTAAAAAGTAAGTAATTCCCATTTTAATGTTAGATTAATGCACCAAAACTTAGGTAGATTAACATCTAATTAGTGGAAATCAAAGGGGTTAGAGTGAAAACCTAGGGTTGATGAACTTTAGGGAATTTCACCACTTTTCTACCATGAAATCATACAAAAATTATATATTAATGATCCTTAGGCTATGGGTGAGTGTTATCTTCGAAAATTTCCGGAATCCGAGCATGTGGGCCCGGGGGTGTATTTTGGGATTTCTTCAAGAATAGTGAATTTACTAAATAAGTAGGAGAATTTCCATACTTTGAGCATGCATTGACATATTTATATATCATTTGACTAGTTTCGAGTCCTCGGGTGTAAAGTTTGGAGTTTCGGGCGCGTTCTTGACCCGGGAAGTAGATTCTACGCGAGGTGAGTATCCTTTCCAACCTTGTAAGAGGGAATTTTCCCCATAGGTAAATGTAAATGATTGAATTATCCTTATTTGCGGGGGGCTACGCACGCGCAAAGTGACGAGAGTCCGTGCGTAGCTACTACTATGTTATGTCGGGTAGAATTTAGGATTTCACAAGCACGCCTTTATGTGCCTTACCTGTACCTTTACATGTGTTTCTAGTTGCTTATTATCTTTGAAATTTATATGAGGATATTAGGAAGTTATGTGTAAGTTTAAGTGCTTAAATCTCTGATTTCAAGTATAAACCATGATAAATTCCTGAATTTCCTGATAATTCTGTGTATGTCTACGAGCACCCGTGTCGCATGTATGATTCGTGAGTGGGGTAGCCTTATATTTATGTCAACCGCGTCGCATGATCGATTCGTGAGCGGGGTAATAGATGCATCTATGGTTCGTGTCGCTCGACCCTCGGCAGTGCACATTTATTTTTTGCATCGCTTCGGCCGTACGCCTCGTCATTTTATATGTTATGTATTTGACTGAGAGTCTTATTGTTATTATCAAATAAACTGTTCTTTGTGGAATGGGACTTGGGACTTCTATTGATACTATTATTTGACACTTGCGGGTAGATTTTAGTTCACATACTTGATATTCTATGTCTACTTGATTTCCATGACTGTTAATCCTGTCTAGATTTGTTTAATTATACTAGTGCTAATGACCCTAGTGAGTAATACGTCTACCTCTCATCACTACTTCCTCGAGTTTAGACGGGATACTCACTGGGTACATATTTGTTTATATGTACTCATGCTACGCTTCTGTACTTAATTGTACAGGTCCTGAGGCTGGTGCATCTGGTTATCATACCGGAGCGCGTTCCTGAGAGTGTTACCTGGATTAGACTACACGGTGAGCTGCTCTGCCTGGCATTCCTCAGCAGCACTGTGGAACTTCTATTATTTCCTTGGATATTTCTGTCTACCCCTTCCAGACAATTGTACAATTATTTTGTTTATTTTGTATATTCCATTAGTCGCCTGTGGACTTGTGATACTAGGTCTTGGCATACGTAGTTGGTTTTCCTAGTATCTTGCTATACTGTATATGTTGGCAAACGATCTTTTGAGTTTCATTTAATCAAGTTGCATCACTTGATTGTTTTCTTTAAATGATTTCCTAACTAAAATTTTTGCAAGTACTTAAATATCTAACTAAGTGAAGTAACTTTGGTAGTGAACTAGTATTGGCTTGCCTGACTCCGGTGTTGGCCGCCATCACGACCTGAGTAGGAATTTGGGTCGTGACAACATGTTATCAGAGCTCTAGGTTCACGTACGTCTCACAAGTCACAGGCAAACCTAATAGAGTCTTGCGGATTGATACAGAGACGTCTGTATTTATCTTCGGGAGGCTATAGGGTGTTAAGAAACCTCTCTTTATTCCTATTCTATCGTGCAGTCGATGGTTACTAGTTCTCATTCTTCTATTCTCTCACAGATGGTGAGGACACGCGCAGCCGACGTTCCAGAATTGGGAGATGCCGCTACCCCTGCCGTCTGAGGCCGTGGCAGAGACCGGGGGAGGGAACCGGCGAGGGCGTCCTAAAGTTGCTCCATTAGCACCCCCTGAGGATCCCATTACTGAGGAGCAGGGTGAGGTGCCCCCTGCAGATCCAGCTCTGATGGATTTCATGACTGCACTAGGCTTCCAGGAGGTCATGGGCCGTATGATGCGGTTCATGGACACTATGACCCAGGCTGGTTTATTTCCAGTGGATCATGCCACATCTCAGGAGGGAGGGTGAGTTCAGACCCCTACCGCCCAGGCCGTGGGTCATGCAGCGGCAGTATATCAGACTCCCGGTACTCTTCCCGTGGGTGGAGCACAGCCAGCAGCAGTAGCACCAGAGCTTAGATCAGCTGCGGACGGTGATCCGCAGAAGTTACTTGACAGATGGACTCGATTGCACCCTCCGGTCTTCAGAGGTGAGAGGGGTGAGGACGCTAGGACTTTATTGATAAGTGCAGGGACAGACTGCACAACATGAGGATCTTGGAGTCCCATCTCCTTCATTATAAGGTCAAATTGAGTGATTCAAAAGCCTAAATTCATTAGAATTTCACAAGGAATCCATTGGACACAAGAAAATCGAGTTTAGGTATCGTTTGGAATGAGAAACGAGATAGAATAGCTGACAGAAAAATAAATACAAAACGGGTAAACTTCTTCTTCTTCTTCTTAAAATTTTCGAACCCCACAGCCATAGGAACAAACTTCTTCATGAAATATCATCCCCAAGTCATAGGTAATTAATTCTAAACTTTTCTCCTTCAATTACCCATTATTTTTCATCACTTTTAAATCAAAAACTAAGAATTTTTATGGTAAAAATTGAGGGTTTGGGTAGAATTAGGAAATTTTATAAAAATCAAATCTTTACCTCGAATTGAGGTCGGATTTCGAAATTAATTGTATATTTGGGTTCGTGGGTAAATGGGTAAACGTAATTTGGTTCGAACCCCAAGTTTAGACCAAGCGGGCCCGGGGTCGGGTTTTCACTTTTTTTGAGAAAACTTAGGAAAAATTATATTTTTCAATAAAGTTAGTTTCTTTAGCATTAGTTAATGATATTAAATTAATTTTGATTAGATTTGAGAAATTTAGAGGTGAATTCAAAAGGAAAAGCAATAATTGAGCTGTGAGTGGCCTGCGGAATTGAGGTAAGTGTTTGGCCTAACTTTAGCTTGAGGGAATAGGACTCCCCACTTGTTTGCTACGTGAATTGCATGGGTGTGGTGTATAGGTGTGGTGACGAGTATCTATGCACCACCCAAATCGTTTGTTAAACATGATCCCCTTTCTCGTTCCCACTTATTTGATAATTGTTTTAACTGTTATATGTTCATTATTGTGTCTATGACTATTTGGCCTCGTTGAATAGTTGTTAGTTATCGTTGTGAC
>ML268725.1:0-66240 GCA_005239495.1 Nicotiana undulata
TGTTATTTCCTGTTACCTGCTGTAGAATATGACAGGTTATCGTTAATGTCAAGTCTAGCCTCGCCACTACTTCGGCCGAGGCTAGGTTCGGCACTTACTCAGTACATGGGGTCGGTTGTACTGATACTATACTGCACTTCTTAATATTGTACAGATCCCGCATCCGGACCCAGTGGACCGCATTGAGGGAGTCGCCTTCAGTCCACCCAGAGCTTCAAGGTACACCGGCTGGCGTTCGTGGGCCTTGGTGTCTCTCCTACATTTGGATTTCCTCATTGTCTTGCCTTTTTCTTCTAGCTCCAAGACAATTATGTATTTCTTTCAGACTTTGTATTTAGCACTCAGTTAGTTAGTTCGTGAGGTTGTGACACCCCGNATTACTTTTCTGCTGTAAAAACTTTTCAAGTGATTTGGAAATGTTCGGTAAAGGCTAAAAGTTAAGGGAATTGAGATATTCCAGTAGAGGTTGGAAGGTTAATTGGCTTTATTACTGTTATGTTGTTTTTATAAATGTCAAAGTGTTGTGTACGTTGGCTTGTCTAGCGGGTTCAACGTTAGACGCAGTCACGGTCTGAAAGGTGAGATTTCGGGTCGTGACAGTTCCACATCAGACTTACGACTCACTTTATTACTTGACTGCCACATATACTTGCGTGTACTTGGGGAACCAACACATACTTTCTATTATGGTAACATCATGTATTAGTAACTAAGTTCTGAATTTAATTTTTTAGGCAAAATACATAGTTTACCCCTCGATCTTGCAATGGAATTCCTGTTACACACCTCTCATTCACGAAAAAACCCTTTACACACTCAACCTTTCAAAAGTGTGTCTAAGGACAAACCACTTTTGTGCGTGACCAATTTTTCAAATAACGTGAAAGTCACGCCCTAATAGGGTTGTGACACGTGTCATTGACTTTAGAAAGAAAAAATTTAGAAATTATTATTAAAGCCCATCTTCTTCATCCTCCTCCCATTTTCTATTTTTAGTATCATTGTTGCTACCACCTTGGCTGTTTGTGAGAAAGTCCAACAACACCAAAATTCAACCACATTATCTAAACAACTAGCCGGAAAAAATCGAGCAATAAATTGAGTTCAACAACCCAATAATCAACGAGATCTAATTGAATTTTCAAGATTTTTCAATACCCCAATAATGGCGGATTCTAAATTTTTTCACCAAACCTTCAATACTACTGTTAAAGCTTTTAAATCTATCACAAATAAAAAGTTTTCATAATATTTGAATAATATACCAACAAAAAAACGATCAATTTTTAGATTTGAAATTTTATTTAAAAACGTTCAATTTTTAGATTTGAAATTTTATGTGGGGAAGAAGATGAGGGGGACAGTGGTATGAGGAAGAAGACCAGGGGAGGGGGAGGGGGAGGGGGAGGGGTTCCTTTGGGGAGGGAAGACAAAATATGAGATTTTTTTTATGTAGGGTGTCTTAGATACATTTTTGAAAGGTTGAGTGTGTAAAACAAATTCTGTGATCGAGAGGTGTGTAATAGGGATTTTGCTGTAAGGTTGATCGATAAACTATATATTTTGCCAAATTTTAAAATTATATATATATATATATATATATATATATGAACTTCTAGCTACACGGGTGTGTTTGGTATGAAAGAAAATATTTTCCGGAAAATATTTTTCAATTTTTCCATGTTTGGTTGACTTAAATGTTTAGGAAAACATTTTCCTCCAATTTGAGGAAAATGTTTTCCCTATCAAGAGAAGGGAAAACATTTTCTTAAACTCCTTTTCAACCTTCCCCACCCTATTTCCGTCCTCACCGCTCCGCCCCGCCCCAACCCCCACCCCACCTATCCACTCCACCCCTCACCCCCACCTTTCACTCCCCCACCAAACAAAAAAAAATAAATGATAAAATCACTCATTTTCTAGGAAAACATTTTTCATGAAAAACAATTTATTTCGTACCAAACGCACACTTAATTTGATATTTCAGCAAAAAGACGAAAAGAAAATTAAATTATAATAGAAGTTAATCTTGGAAAGTGGTGAAATCAGCAAGTTGTTCGGGCTTGGTCTCCTGTCTTATTGTCGTTTTTTTACACAAATCCTACCACATTATTAATCAGGATCTTACTTGTCAATGTATTTTAATCTGTTATATTACATTACTTGTCTTATTTTTAGCTTATTAATTATGGGTTATACCTTATACGTGATGTGAAAGTGTGAAAAATTCTCTTTTATAAGATAGTTTTACTTCTATACATGTTTTCAAGATCAGGTCTAACGAAACTGGCAAGCTAAAAAGTAAAGACTGGATAAGCTTTTTAAGGCTGCAGCTTGGGTTGTTGCAAACTTCATTTTCCGACATTGATATTGTATACTTATCCTGACTCGAGGGTCTATTGGATACAATCTCTTTACATGCATTAGGTAGGGGTAAGGTCTGCGTATAGACTACCCTCCCCAGACCCCACCTGTTAGGATCATACCGGGTTTGATGTTGTTGTTGATATTGTATACTTAATTTCTTGGAGTGGATTCAGGATTTAGATTCCGTGGGTTCAACTTTTGTAGCATTAAACCTGTTATATTTTCAAAGTCATGGATTCATACCTACCATTTGTTGTAATTTTAATAAATTTTTACACATAAACTTATGCTCAACGTCGAAAGTACTGGGTTCACATAAATCTGACGGCCAAACTCCCTGAGTACCATTACGCAGTGCACAGGCAAGAGAGTTGAGAGAGGAAAATGGATATACAAGAGATGGAATTAGATCTTGAGTGTCCATTGATTACAGAAACTGCAAAAGAAAGGTCTAAGAACAGAAGAAATGAGATTTTGGTAGAAGTGAAGAAGCTATTGGTATTAGCAGGGCCACTTATGTCTGTGAATTTTCTATTATATTGTTTACAGGTTATATCTATCATGTTTGTTGGTCATCTTGGAGAGTTGCCTCTTTCTGGTGCTTCTATGGCTACTTCCTTTGCCTCTGTTACTGGTCTCAGCTTGTTGGTTAGTCCTTTGCTTTTTTTCCTTTAATTGTTTTTATGGTGACCTTATAGTGTAAAAACCTTTAGACTATCATTCTTTAGCAATGATTCTATAGCATAATGTACGCAACCTAACCTGATGCAGGTGTCGAGGGAAGGGTTGCACTCCCAAGGGAGTGTAATGTACGCAACCTAACCTGATGTAAGCATTAGTGGGGGCTGATTTTGGCTCGAAACCGTGACCTATAAGTCACACAGATTCTTTAGTAATGATTCTATAGCATAAGATTAAAAAAAAAAAAAGGGCAGCCCGGTGCGTGAAGCATCCCGCGTTTATGCAGGGGTCGGGAGAAGGGTTGCACCCTGAGGGGGTGTAATGTACGCAAGCTAACCTGATGCAAGCACCTGTGACCTATAAGTAGTGACGAAGCCAGAAAATTCAATAAAGGGTGTTCAAAGTCTACTTTTTAATCAATAACACGTAATATTTTACCTTATATGTAGTATAATTTTTCGGGCGAAGGGTGGTCAACCAACATAGCTTCGCCCCTGCCTCTAGGTCAAACAGATAACTTAACTGTTGCTCCAAGGCTCCCCTTCCCGTAAGACAAGTAAAGAACTAGTGATAAGAAAAACAAAGGTCAAGAAAAGATCAAAATGCTTGTTTTCCCATGGTAGCCAGTTATAAAGTGCTCCTGGTGCTTGAGGACGCATTTTGCATTAGTTAGAGCTCATGTTTCGATAAAAATGTTATATGGACTGTTCATTCACCTTAACGCGTCATGTCAAAACAAGGTCACAAAGCACTTCATTTAGATCCTTAAAAATACACTAAATTTTTGGATGAGGCTTGTACTAGATGCCCCTATTGAATAACGATTATGCCTGGATCAACTTGCACGCACCTAGACTAATTAACCGAGCAGCCTGCTATAGTCCACAAGCACCTGTGTCAGGTAATCCTGTCCACCAAGGTTGAAACAGATGGACTAACAATGAGCGTCACAGCTAGGATTCAGACCTGAAATCTCAAGTTGTTACTCATAGATATAGGATAGCTTTTGATTAATATGGCTTTAATTGTAGTGCATAGGACCTGAAATCTCTACATTTCAATCTTTATCTTGCTTGAGCAGATGGGAATGGGAAGTGCATTGGACACTTTATGTGGGCAATCATACGGCGCAATGCAGTATCATATGCTCGGTATCCATATGCAAAGGGCAATGCTTGTTCTTCTACTAGCCAGTGTTCCGCTTGCCTGTATATGGGCTAATGCAGGGTATATTCTTATATTTTTGGGACAAGATCCAGAAATAGCAGCTGAAGCAGGAAGTTACGCGCGCTATATGATTCCATCTATCTTTGCCTATGCACTTCTCCAGTGTCATATTAGATTTCTACAAGCACAAAACAATGTGCTACCCATGATGTTCAGTGCCGGAATCACTACTTTACTGCATTTATTCAGTTGTTGGATTTTGGTATTTAAATCTGGCCTAGGCAACAAAGGTGCTGCTTTGGCTAACGCGATATCCTACTGGATTAATTTCTTGTTGCTCGCTGTATATGTCAGAATATCACCTTCTTGTAAAAGCACTTGGACCGGATTTTCAAAAGAAGCATTTCAAGATACTTGGAAATATCTAAGACTTGCGATTCCTTCAGCTGCTATGCTCTGGTAGTGTTCTTAATCTTATGTAAATCGTATACTCGTCCTTTCAAAATGATCAAATGAATCAAACCGTGTTGCTTGTCTTTGTCACAGCTTAGAGATTTGGTCGTTTGAAATGATGGTTCTGTTGGCTGGACTTCTTCCAAATCCGAAGCTAGAGACATCAGTTCTTTCTATCAGGTTCGACTACCTAATCTCAGACATGTTAATAGCAAGCTGAACGTCTTGTTTTTTAATAAAAAATTTGCTACTTCTTAAATATTTCAGCCTTAATACATGCGCGATGGTGTATATGATACCTCTAGGACTAAGTGGTGCTACGAGGTGAATTTTTCTAACACTTTTCCTTTATATGCTTCTTCACTAGTTTGTGTACTTAATTGCCTTAATTTCTCCTCAGCATAAGAGTTTCGAATGAACTAGGTGCAGGACGACCTCAAGCAGCTCGTTTAGCAGCTTGCACTGCAGTATTCTTGGTGGCTACAGAAGGCGTCGTTGCAGCAATAGTTTTGATTTTCGTTCGTAATCTGTGGGGCTATTGTTATAGCACCGAGGAAGAAGTGGTAGGATATGTAGCAGAAATGCTAGTCTTGCTAGCAGGATCCCATTTCTTAGATGGTATTCAATCTGTGCTTTCAGGTTTGTCCAAATTTTTGTGCAAGTTTCCCATTGTTATGTTTAATGACTATATGACCTTATCGCGTACCATGATTCAGGTACTGCAAGAGGATGTGGCTGGCAAAAGATAGGGGCAATTGTCAACTTGGGAGCTTATTACCTTTTCGGAATACCTGCTGGTGTTATATTAGCTTTTGTCTATCATTTTGGTGGAAAGGTATTCCCTCGAGCTTCTCATTTCTTGGCATTTCTGGCTTTGGAACTTGTCGAAAAACTTATGATATGGTTTTTCAGGGACTTTGGTTGGGAATCACTCTTGCTCTTTTTGCACAAGCACTACTTCTTTTAGTAGTTACTCTGCGCACAAATTGGGAAAAACAGGTAAAACTCTTTGGTAGCTCAGCCAGATTGTTGAATTGTGTTATCGACTCATGTAAAAGTTTAAACTGTTAGTGAGAACACAGTTTTAATTACTTAATTATATTAAGACAAGGTGGGTTGCTCTGATGGTAAGCATCTTCCACTTCCAACCAAGAAGTTGTTAGTTCGAGTCACCCCAAAAGCAAGTTGGGGAATTCTTGGAGGGAAGGATGCCGAGGGTCTATTGGAAACAATCTCTCTACCCCAGGGTAGGGGTAAGGTCTGCGTACACACTACCCTCTTCAGACCCCACTAGTGGGATTATATTGGGTTGTTGTTGTTGTTGTATATTATGTCTCAACACAGATCACTAGTGATTTGTTCTTTGAAAGGTTGAGTTTTATGAAGTATAGTGATAATGCAAGTCTAGTTCTGTATTTTGTAGGCAAAGAAGGCAGCTGATAGGGTGACTTCAGAGCTACCTAACAGAGAAGAAAATGGAAAATGACGTACAACAACAACAACAACGACCCAGCAAAATCCCACCAATGAGGCCGGGGACAATGCAGAATGACATAATATGGCAAAATGCTTGCAAGTTCATGTAATTCTTATTGCCATCAAGTTGGCTAACTGACTAACTTACATCTTCAAAATCTGAAGATCTCTTAGGTTAGAGGGCTCAGAGCTCACACTCGCGACGACTGGTTGATGAATTGATACAACAGTTTTTCGAGACTTGCCTCTATATCTTGGGATCAGAATCTTGAAGGTCCTTGGCTCGCACTATTATAACCACAAGATAATGTTCGAATTGGGGCTTTACGTTCGTAAAAATGATCAAGAAGTACTCCCTTGGACATTTTAAGGCTAGTATAAATCCTGGAAGGCAATTCTGATTGGTCAACGATATTGATCCAATGCTTTTAAAACTTATAATTACCATAAACTTACTTGGTTGAATTTATCTAATGCATTTACTAGCAGTCTCAGGCAACATATTCTATTTTGGAAATTAGCACTTCTTTATGTACTCTAGTTTCCATTATTATTGCCACTCTAATCTTCTTTACATAAGCTTTTAAAGGTATGACTAGGGTTTTGGTCTAGTGGTAATAGTGTCCTAACTGATGTTTGGATTAGGCGCACGCTACGGCTTCGGCCCTGGAGCAAACAAAAACTTGGTAGTATATGTTAATGCTAAATTTACTAATAACTTTAAATATCTTCTACTTCATCTTTACCCTTGGGCTCGTTAAACTCCTCAAGCCAGAGGCGAATCTAGGATTTTTATAATATGGGTGCACCACTAAAAAAAGAGAAAAAAGATAGTAGTAAGTGGGATTTGATCCCTGATTCTCTAAGTAAATAACTAAACATTAAACCAAGTGTACCATTTAGCCTATTTGGAGCATGGGGGCCAACAGATAATACTGACCAATTCTAAAAAATATGTACATAAAATACCTAGTTTGACCGAAAGACCATGGGGATTTACCTATAAATCCCCCCTGCGTCAAGCTATAAACATTGTCAAAACAATCATTTTTCTTTTCCACCAAAAATAGTTTATTTATTAGTACAAAGATAAGTCAAATGTCAAGTAGGAGACTAATTCGGCAGTAAAATATCTAGGAATATATACACAATTTTATCCATTTGCCAAAATATCATCAATATTTTATCCATTAGGACATCACTATCCAGGGCGGATTTAGGGGCGGAAGGGAGTTCAGAATCCCCTTCGTCGAAAAATTACACTGTACATATAAGGCATAATGTACATATAAGGCACAATCTCTTTTTTACTTCTATATATTAAGTTTTGAATCCCCTTAACACAATCAAAAGTGTAGCTTAGTGGTCAAGTGGTTCAAATCCTGCCCCTACATAACAAAGATTTTTTCTTTTATAAATTTGTCTTTACTTATGATTCCAAAAGTTTTAGCATAGAGATGACAAAAAGTGCAAAAAGATCTTTACTTAAATATATCCTGTTTCATTTCTTTTCTTTTCTTTTTTACTAGTTGCACAAAAGAAATCAATCTTGAAAATGTTTGATTTTTCAACCTTTCAGTTTTAGCCATTTTTTTTGTGTTTTGTGAAGGCAAAGTTGAGGAGGGAAAAATGGATATTCAAGAAAGGGAAATAGACCTTGAGTGTCCACTAATATCAAAGTCAAGAAATGAGGAATCCAAAAACAAGAGAAAATGTGATGAGTTTTTTGAAGAAGTGAAGAAGTTGTTGGGATTAGCAGGACCTTTAATGTCAGTAAATCTTTTGTTATATTGTTTACAGGTTATTTCTGTAATGTTTGTTGGTCATCTTGGAGAATTACCTCTTTCTGGTGCTTCTATGGCTACTTCTTTTGCCACTGTCACTGGTTTCAGCTTGTTGGTAAGTCCTTTTTTCAGTTCAGATTGTTGCTTCCGTGTGAGTTACGGGTTCGACCCGGGAAAATAGCTTCTTGCAGAAATGTAGGGTAAGACTACGTACAACAGACCCTTATGGTCCGTCCTGAAAACAGCTTCTTGCAAAAATGCATGATAAGACTGCGTACAATAGACCTTTATAGTCCGGCCTCCCCGACCGCGCATAACAGGAGCTTAGTGCACTTGGTGCGGGCTGCCCTTTCTTATTGCTGCTTTGATATGTAAATGTCCCAAAGGGAGTTAATGAACTGTTCTACAGGATTAAATTACTCTGCCAAATTAGCTTAAAACATTGTTGTTGAAAGTAACAAGCATGAAACTTAAGTTTATATGCTTTGTGGTATTTAACTATTTAACATCTAAGTTGCTCCGACACAATAGTTTAGGTATTGTACGCGTGTCGACACGACATTAGTATGGGTGTGGGTAAGGGATATGTACCGGATTTGGACAATTTTGGATACTTTGACCGTGACGGACGGAAAAATTCGAGACGGGATATAATTTGATTCACGAAATCAGAACCAAAACTTGGGCGAATTTGAAGAAAATAGCATGCTTTATTCAGGAAATCAATTATTACTTATCTACAACTTGAAAATAAAAAGGAAATCCACACTTTACAAGCTATACATAAGTATTCCTCCAAATTCCTCTTTGAATTATTTTTAGCCGAATCCCTGCACTAGGATTATCCCCGAATCTTAGGACCTGTTTGGCTATAGATTTTGCCAAAATAAACTTGGGTTTTATTTGGCAAACATATGTTTGGCCATAAATTTTGCCTATATTTGGCAAAATCCCAAATCCCCAAACCAGCTCAATATCTGGTTTTGGGCCAAATCCCTCATAATACACATGTTTTTCCAAAATAAATTTGGGAAATATGTTTTGAAAACGTATGTCCAAACACATTTTCATCTTCAAGTCAAACTTCAACCAAAACAGATTTTTCAAAACAAATTTGGGATTCTATGGCCAAACGCTAGCTTAGAATTTACATCTCGAAGGATCCGACCTCTAGATCCGCACCCGTGTCGAACACCCGCATCCGTGTCCGAGCAACTTAGTTTAACATATACCTGTTATGTAAAATCTATACAAGTTTAAATGTTTGTCATTTTTCCAAAATTTAACTTTTGTCTCTGCATTTTGGATTCAACTTTGCTTCATCAGATGGGAATGGGAAGTGCATTGGACACAATCTGTGGGCAAGCATATGGTGCAAAGCAATATCATATGCTTGGCATTCATATCCAAAGGGCAATGATTGTTCTTCTTTTAGTCAGTATTCCTCTTGCCTATATTTGGGCAAATGCAAGACATATTCTTATAATCTTGGGACAATCTCCGGAAATAGCAGCCGAAGCAGGAAATTATGCGCGTTTCATGATACCGAGTCTCTTTGCCTATGGACTTCTACAATGTCAGATCAGGTTTCTACAAGCACAAAACAATGTCCTCCCTATGATGTTAACTACAGGAGTCACTACTTTATTGCATTTATTCGTTTGTTGGATACTCGTGCTTAAAACCGGCCTTGGCAATAAAGGTGCTGCTCTGGCTAATGCTGCATCGTACTGGATTAACGTGTTCTTGCTAGCTGCATATATTATGATATCGCCTTCTTGTAAAAGTACTTGGACGGGATTTTCAACCAAAGCATTTTCTGATATCCCGAGATATCTTAGACTTGCAATTCCTTCCGCCATTATGCTTTGGTAATCCTTAGTCACTTCTACTAATGAATGCATTGACATATAATTCCATTGAATGAATGAATTTGATTTTTTGAATGGATTCAGCTTAGAGAGTTGGTCATTTGAAATGATGGTTCTGTTATCTGGTCTTCTTCCTAATCCAAAACTAGAAACGTCGGTTCTTTCCATCAGGTTAGTTCTTTAACACATTACTATCATATGCAACATCATGTTATTTTGCTCGGCCTAAAATTATTGTTGTTTGCATTTTCCAGCCTCAATACATCTAGTATGATATATATGTTGCCTTTTGGACTAAGTGGTGCTACAAGGTGAATGTGAATTTCATACTTAACATATTTTCCTTCTCAATCTTCTGTCTTCCTTCATTGCTTTCGCCTTCTTTTGAGCCGAGGGTCTATTGGAAATATTCTCTCTACCTGCATTAGGTAGGGTTAAGGTCTCCGTAGAGACTACTCTCCCCAGACTCCACCTGTTGGGATCATACTGGGTTTTTTGTTGTTGTTGTACACTACCTTACTATTTCTTACACTTTGTGTTTCTCCAATCATCAGCATAAGAGTTTCCAATGAATTAGGCGCTGGACGACCAAAAGCAGCTCGTGTAGCAGCGTATACTGCACTATTTTTAGCTACTACAGAAGGAATTTTGTTAGCAATATTCATCATTTCGGTTCGTAAATTATGGGGCCATTGTTATAGCAATGAAGAAGAAGTAGTAACGTATGTAGCGGAAATGTTAATGTTTATAGCAGGATCACACTTCATAGATGCAAATCAATCTGTACTTTCAGGTATCTTATATTTCTAATGATATTTGCTTTCATGTGATCAGGAGGTCACGAGTTCAAGCCGTGAAAACAGCCTCTTGCAGAAATGCAGGGTAAGGCTGCGTACGATAGACCCTTGTGGTCCGGCCTTTCCCCGGACCCTGCGCATAGCGGGAGCTTAGTGCACCGGGCTACCCTTATATTTCGAATAATGCAAGTTTTATATGCTAAAATCTCACTTCAGGTATTGCTAGAGGGTGTGGTTGGCAAAAGATAGGTGCAATTGTTAATTTGGGAGCTTATTATTTGTGGGGAATTCCTGCTGGTATATTATTAGCTTTTGTATACCATGTTGGAGGAAAGGTACTCAATTATGCATTTTATTTTATTTGCAATTTTTTTTTTATTGAGCCTTGGCGTAACTGGTAAAGTTGCTGTCATGTGACCAAGAGGTCACGGGTTCGAGCCGTGGAAACAGCCTCTTGCAAAAATGCAGGGTAAGGCTACGTACGATAGACCCTTGTGGTCCGGCCCTTCCCCGAATCTCGTGCATAGTAGGCTGCATAAAGTTGCTGCCATGTGACCAAGAGGTCACGGGTTCGAGCCGTGGAAACAGCCTCTTGCAAAAATGCAGGGTAAGGCTGCGTACGATAGACCCTTGTGGTCCGGCCCTTCCCTGAATCCCGTGCATAGTAGGCTGCGTAAAGTTGCTGCCATGTGACCAAGAGGTCACAGGTTCGAGCCGTGGAAACAACCTCTTGCAAAAATGCAGGGTAGGGCTACGTACGATAGACCCTTATGGTCCGGCCCTTCCCCGAACCCCACGCATAGCGGGAGCTTAGTGCACCGGGCTGCCTTTTATCGTTTAAAAAAAAAACTGATGATATTCATATTTTTCTAATGGTGTTTCAAGGGACTTTGGTTGGGACTCACTCTATCCCTTTTGGCTCAAGCCCTGATTTATTTAGTTGTTACTCTCAGAACAAATTGGGACAAAGAGGTAAATCTATTTTTCTCCTACTATAGAATGTTCATGGATAGAACTTGAGTTATATCCACCAATATTTATGTTGCTCGGACTTTCCGAAAATATCGATGGGTGCGTGTCGGATCCTTCAAAAATAATATATTTTTGGAGAATGCGACACGAGTACAACAACTGTTTTGGAGAGTCTGCACAACATAGACCCACACTATAGACATTTTATATACTACTAATATAATTTAATATGTGATAATAAGTTAGTTACCATTTTTATTAAGTTCATGATGCAACTTTCCTCTGTCCTTTTTGTAGGCAAAGAAAGCAGCTGATAGGGTGACTCCTGAGCTAGCATAGAGGCAAATGGTAAACGAAGAACGACGAAAAAAATAAAATAAAATAAATAATGTGAATATCGACTTGCATTTGTTTTGGAACTATTTTCGCATTTAGTTTCTAATAAAAAAAAGATTTACTAAAGCCCTTAAGCATTTTTTTTTAATTTACTAAGAAGTGAGTAAATATTATTGTTGCTACTATGCATATTTCTGAAGAAACATGAAAACTATAGAAAAACATGCCAGTAGAAGAAAAATATGCAGGGGTTGAAATGTATTTTGCCCTGAGAGATGCCTGTTAGTAAATCGTATTTGTAAAATAATTCTGGAGAAAATAAAATAACATATAAACAGAAATATAAAATAAATAGAATTTAATACGAGTCTACTGAATTCACAGTGTTTTCTTAAAGAATTTAACCCCCTCCTAGTACCCAATATTGTGGATTGGGTACTAGGATATAAGAAATTTCCTCTCAGGATATAATGAATTACACATTGGTGTAGCGGTACTTCAAACCCCATATTCCACGTCAGACTCCCCACTTATAATAAGCTCCCAAATTGACAAATGCGCCTTTCTTTTGCCACCCCCACCCTCTAGCAATACCTGAATAAGGTCCTGGAGTTAGTAGGTTGCCTTTTAAAGCAGTTGCAATGCCAAGACTGCTCAAGATTATTGCGTTTTTGTCAAGGGGTGAATAGAAAATGGAATAGGCACCTCTTGAATTGAGTCTCTTCATCTCACCCTTTCATTGGAGTTTGAATGGTAAATGAAAGATGCACCTCTTGAATTGCAACTCATTATCTCACCCTTTGAATGTCTATAAATAGAGAAGCTTAGCCTCATTTTTCTACCACTGAAAAATCTGAAATTTCTCCGCTCTTTTTTATAGTGTTGCATTATTTTTTTCAAATAAATAAAGTGTCAAGTGTGATTTGCTCCGTTTGTTGAGTTCGTTGAAGTTCTGTAATTTCGATAGCCAGTATTACAGAATAGTTATTCCGTTCTATCCTGGGAGAAGGTAATCCATAACCTTGGGCAACAGTGAGGGATTAAATTCCTTAAGGACACACGAGAAACTTATTAGCTCGGAATCTTCTGTTTTCATTTATGAACTAACGTTTCTTTATTTCTTTGATTTTCTGACTTCGAACACAGACTACCAACAAAGATTTACTTGGCCTATACACTATTACTTTCCGACGATGGGTGTTCAACTAACCACCCTTCGCTGGCTATAACTCTGCCCTTGTTTCATAGTTAAGAAATTAGGATATAATTAAGAGTTGAATTATTGGAAATATAGATCCTTGGAATCGGCTTCAGACAAACCTGAAAATACAGATTTATGTGCAGAATAACATTTTCCCTACATATGTCACTACATCTTCTTCATTGCTGTAGCAATGGCCCCAGACTCTACGAATCGAAACCATGATTATAGCTAGTAGAATGCCTTCTATGGTAGCTAAGATCGTTGCAGTACGTGCTGCAAAACGAGCTGCTTTTGGTTGTTCAGCTCCCAGTTCATTAGAAACTCTTACGCTTATAGCCCCACCTAGTCCCAATCCCAGAGCGGACAATATCACCAGCGGGCTCGGCTATTACAGAAACATGATGTTGCATGTGATGGTAATTTGTGACAAAACAAACCTGATTGAAAGTACTGAAGTTTCTAGTTTTGGATTAGGAAGAAGACCGGACAAAATCACCATCAGTTCAAATGACCATATATCCAAGCTGAGTTTCAGAAGATGGAAATAGTCAGATTGAATTACGAATATATTCAACAACAAACTTAGTTTAATCCCATAAATAGAATCTGGGAAGGTTAGTGTGTATGTGGACCTTAACCCTACCTTATTAAGATAGAGAGACTGTTTTCGATAGACCCTCGGCTCAAGGAATGGTAGAGATAAGATAAAGCAGCCAAGTAGTAATAAAGGTGACAACAATGCATTATGGTAACCTGTGGCGAAACCAGAAATTTTTTCAAGGGTGTTTAAATTCGAAAGAAGTGATAAAATAATATATGTTATATACCTAAAAAAATCTAGGAAAAATTTCACATAAGAACAATTGGGCTCCCTACTTTTCAATTTTATAGTCTATATTTCAATTTACAAGTTACAACCTACTAGCCCAAAAATAATAGGCTAATCACAACATTCAACTCCAATAGGTTCTCGAAAATTACTATTTAATTTTTATAAAAGATTGCTCAAGCTTTTAAATTTTCGAATCAGTAACTGTGGCTCAAATATTAGTTCAACAAACCAAACTCATTTTGGTGGTGAAAATTAGATTTTTAATAAGTTTAAATATATGAATTTATATTCTGAATTTGGTTTTGTGAGAAATTTGGAGTGCATGTTATTTAGACTTGATTAGAAATAGTACAAGGGGGTTGTATATAAATTTTGAAGTCATTTAATGGAGTTTTGGACTAGTTTTGAACAAGAATTACAACTGAAAATCGTTGAAGAAGTTCGTTTACAAATGCTTGTATAAAGGTGTATAAAAGTATATAATAGATTATACATAATTATACAAAAAACTGACTTCGTCTTCTTCCTTGCGTCTTTTTTAAAATATAACTCAAATCTTGCTCAAATGTACTTCAAATCACTTCAAAATTAAATTTTGAACTCCTATTGATATTTTCAATCAATTCAAACACCACCAAATCCAAACAACTAACAAACTCAAAAAAATCTATTTTCGAAAGCAAAGCTTTCAATGGCTTTCAATGGTGGACTTCTACTCTTCAATTTTCTTATATTGCAATCAGGTTATATAGGGGGAGAAGCAGTAATGGAGGACGACCCCTTGAAGCATATGTAGAAGACATGAGAAGAAGAGAGAGTGAAAGCGATGGTTGGGAGAACACATATTTAACTCCATAACTTTTAGAAATAATGGTTGTAAGAACACATATTTTGAATTTGCTAATGCTTTCAAAATATGTACAATATGGGTTAGGTCAGCTAAACTGTAAAACTTAAAAACATGAGCCATTTTTTGTTATGGTGTTAAATCATGTTTATTTTCTTGTAATTCATGTTTTACCTATATACCCAGTATAATTTTCCGACGAAAGGTGATCGGTTGACCACTCTCTCGGACACCTGGCTTCGCCCCTGAATTGGTGACGGGCAATAATGACATAACAACAACAACAAACACAACATCTAATAATAAAGCACCATGACGAATTATGAATATATTCATTACTTATTTACAAGAATATGTCCGGCATTAGCCCAAATACACGCAATGAATGCCAAGCATATGATGGTGCAAAGCACCATATGATTGACCACAAATTGTCTCCAGTGCACTTCCCATTCCCAACTGATCAAGCAAAATAGAATCAAGACGACTATCACAAAGCTAAAGAATCGTAAAATGGGATTGTTTAACCAAGAAATAGGATTTCAAGTTAAAGCTTATATTTAGAAGAAATTAGGTTATTGATAACCAATAGTACTTTACTTCCTCAACAACCCGTTTGAAAAAGAAAGTAATAACAGGAAAAAAATAAGGAATGAAGCGACAGTCGATCCCTCAAATTAAGTGGAAAGCTTTGGTAAAGAAAAAAATTGTAAAGTACAGTAATGCTTGGAACTTCTCTATCCTTATATATAAGTGTTCAATCATAACGTTTTTCTCCATTTAATACGAATTCATTATGAGCATTAATTGTGTTGAATACTAACAATAACCATAACTGACACATCCGTAGCTATAAATGGCCTATAATGATTCCGATTCCCTTTTCTTATTTATTTCTGGTTCATGAATCTTCCCTCTTTTTTAGCCTTGATCATTCCATTCGCTTCTCTTCTTTGATAGTTGTTTAGGCTTGATCTTGTCTTCTTTACTATTTCGTGGGTGTTTGATCTGAATCTTCTTTGCATTCTTAAAATTTCACTAATTGAGTATGCCAGTTAGTCACTATATCATTGTACCGCGTGCCATGCTTTATCAGCTCAATACTATTCCGCGTGTGACATCTTTTTTCCACCAATATAAGGATAGATGAAGTAAAAGTAAGACTAACCAACAAGCTGTAGCTAGTCACAAAGGCAAAAGAAGAGAAAGATAAAAAATTTAAGAGGTTTTGTTAGTTTAAAGAATATTGATGTTTGTACAAAGAGTATTTAAGTATGTTAATTGGATTTTATTTCAAACCGGTTCAAACTAGTTCGTACACTCTAAGCATAATTTTATACAATATATCTTTTGTATATTTTGTATATGATTTATTCATAATAAAATAAATTTCATACAACTAATTATATATAATATAATTTATCTATAATTTTCACACATTATTTCTACCTAGTTAAATACAACTACAATAACATACAACTTAAATACAAATTTTTAAAAAAATTTACACAATATGTCTTTTGTATATTTTGTATATGATTTATTCATAATAAAATAAATTTCATACAACTAATTATATATAATATAATTTATCTATAATTTTCACACAGTATCGTATCCTAGTTAAATACAACTACAATAACATACAACTTAAATACAAATTTTTAAAAAAATTTACACAATATGTCTTTTGTATATTTTGTATCTGATTTATACATAGTAAAAACAAATTTCATACAACTAGTTATATATTATACAACTTATCTACAATTTTCAAACATTATTTCAACTCAATTATATACAACTACAAATCATACAACTTAAATATAATTTTTATAAAATATTGTTCAACTTTTACAGCTTGCTTGGATGGTCGTTATCTGTATTGTATCGTATTGTTACTTTAAATACGATGTTTGTTTTGGTTGTTACTTAAATTTTATTGTATCGTATCGTTAAATCCATCGTTACGTAACGACGAAATGTGCCACTTTATGTAACGACCGATTTGGTGTGGTTGCATCGTTATCTTGTCTTTTTATCTCATCTCAGCCTTCACTATTATTAATTATTTTATTGCAAAATTTATTCTTCATATTGTTGGTGCATGATATTATGAAACAACGAAAAACGATACAAACTATCCAAAAATTATATTCATACAACGATACAGTACAATACAATACAATACGATACGATACGATACATTATGAAACGATGTGAAACAATCATCCAAACAAACTGTTATACAAACAATTGAATACAAGTTTTCTATATCACGTCTTCTTCTGCTTCTTCGAGTTTCAACCTGAAATTCAAACAAAATCAAGTCTAATCTTCACCAAGACACCCTCGAAATTGAGATATAAACTCCAAACTATATTCCCAGTTATTTGCAACAACACCCATTCCAAATAATGATTTTTGAAAACCCACATTCAAATTCAAAGCTTCAAAGGTTTTTAATGGTTGCCAATGGTGGAATTGATGTTCTCTTTTTATTTGCTTTACATTACTGAAATTAGGGATTGAGAGATCGAGAGACATAGAGAGTATTCTCAATTCTTCGCAACAACACCCAATTCAAACAAATAATGTTTTTTGAAAATCCAAATTCGAATTCAAAGCTTCAAAGCTTTTTAATGGTTGTCAATGGTGGAATTATTGCTCTCTTGTGCAAGATATGTGGGGGAGGTGGGAGGTGGAGAGAGAAACGTGGGAGGAGTGGAAAATACATTAGAGTGATTTTAGGACACTAACTATTATCATTAATTCCCTTAAAATATAAATAAATGATAATTAAGTATATAATATATAATTATAGGAAAAGTTTAGTAGGAAAAATAATATAATCTCATATAGTGTATAGAAATGTAAAAGTTCCTTTTTATTATTGGGAAGTATTACTAGTGTGGTTATGTTTAGTTTTTGTGTCCAAAGAATTTTCTAATATACTCTCGATTATTTACATAAAATTGCAATTAAAAGATATAGGAAATCTATATCTAAAAGGATTTAAGATCTACGTGAAATTCAAAAATAGTCACACTTACAAGTTGTCATTTAAAATAACCACGCTTTTAAAAGTAATCGAATTTTAGCCACTTTTCATGTAAAGATAAATTTGAGCGACAACACTGTTCAAAACTCTGAAATTACGCCAGTATATTATGCTGGAGTTCCAACATAAGTATACTCGAACTCCAGCATATTATACTGGAGTTCCAGCATAAGTATACTGGAACTCCAGCATAATATAATAGAGTTCCAGCATAAGTATACTAAAACTCCAGCATAATATATATACTGAAGTACACTAGTCCAGTATAATATGCTGGAAGTTCATGCACAGGTGCTCGAATCTCCAGTACATTATGCTGGAAATTTACGAGTGTTGGAGTTTCAGCATTATATGCTGGAAGTTCATACACAGGTGCCAGTATATTATGCTGGACCGATCTCTATTGCAGTAAATTAGTGACTAACCGATAAATGCTGGCTATTTTTAAATGACCAGTCCGAAAACTGGCCCGCTCATGCTATTTTGACCAAATAAAGAAATGCTCATATTATTAAAGCTTGGCTCGTAGTGATTAATGAAGCTGAGCATTTGAATTTTGATTAAATCTTCTTTCCATATTTTAATTTCTAGCCGCTTGAATTTTTTAGCATTGAGCATAATAAAGAATCTCTGTGCTTTTAAGTAAACAATTTTGGTCTAAAATCTCAGGTCTGTCTGTAAAAATAAGAAGACCTATAACTCACTATTCTGCCGTTTGATTAAAATTTGAAGTTAAAGTTTTTTATTTAAATTACTATTGTTCGGGGGTTATTAGCTAGTTGTAGCTACTATTTACTATATTACTTCCTATAACTATGTTTTCAGATTTTTTGAAGTGTATTCGATGTATTTAAGCTACTGTATCATGGCGGAAAACATGAGATTACAACTTGACAGATTATTGTATTTGATTGTATTCGATTGTATTTACGACGTGAAACAGGGGATTACACTATTTTTAAACGGAAGGTGAATCAATTAACATAATAGACTCCTAATATAACTCAACAAACACAATGTTTTTATAACACACAAATTTTGTATTTTCAGTTACAAAAAAAATTCTCAAACCGAAAAACATTCCAAAAACATAGCAATCTTCAGGAAAATTATATAATACAACTAAATACATAAATTATATTAATCCAAAAAAATATATATTAATACATTCATGTAATATAGCTAGACATTGAATATAATGAAATACATAGAATACAGGGGATACATTAAAATACAATAAAATACATGAAAATACAACTAGATACGTTGAGAAAAAAAAGACAATGAAATACATGGAAATACAGCGAAATACATTAAAATATATTAACAGAAAATTCAAGTTGCTCAGTCTCCAACTCCGTCATCTTTGTCCACTCCGGCGAATCTGTGGCAGCCTAAAAGGAGAATTGGTCTGAAAACTTTATAACGAAGGATTTTAGGGTGGACTAACTCGATCGGAACTTCGAATCCTGCTGGTCTTCACTGTAAGAAGACGAGGAGGAGAATGCATAACAGGCACAGGTGGAGAACTAGAGGCCTTAGGAACCCTTTTGTGTTTGAACTTCGGTGGCTCTATAGGGTCCACAGGCATCTCTACCATCCTAATAATCCTCTCCTTTGCACCCGAGTTAAAAGCTGTCGATTGCTCGATCGGAACGCCATTGATTTTGCCGGAGCCGTCGCTGGTGCTGCCCAGGTTTGGAGAGAAACCGTCGCCGATTCTTTCGCCGTCTTCTACTGTATTGGAGAGAAACTTTAAGCCTAAGCCTCTAGGTTTAGTGGTTATTAGAATTTGAGGGTAGAGAGAAAAATAATACAAGCTATAAATAGATATTTGGCTATAAAAAAATAAAGGTAGCTATGAAATATAATTTTTTTGAAAGGGTATTTATTCAAAATAAATAAGGTATAAACATTTGCTACAGGAGGTAACTAATCCTTTTTTTTTAACGAAAACTTTAGGTAGAAATTACACCATGTAGCCACTTTAAGGGCTTCTATTTAGAAATTAACCAGTGCGACCTGAATTTCAGTTTTTCAACTCAATTTTCAGGACAAAAATATTCTGAATCAACTTGAAGTTAAGTTTTTTAGCTTAAAATTTCAGTATAAAGTGAGTGTTGACTAATCTCTAAATAGCATCTTTGAAAATGGCTATTTGTGCACTTGCTCAAAACTTTAGGACTGAAAACTTTGGGATGACAAGTAAGGCAATGGCACTAGGTAGTCACTCTAAAATATTGCCATTTAAAATTAGGCAATGTTTCATGAATTTCAATTTATCAAATTAGTTTTTATCTTGCAATTAATATTTTTAATTTAAATTTCAAGACAAAATAAGTGTGATTAATCTCTAAATAACATCTCTAAGAATGATTGTTTGTGTACCTACCCCATTTGTCTTTGTTGTGTGAACATGTGATGTTAGTTTCAAAAACAATAACAAATACGTATGTCTCAATTGCAAATATATTAGTCTCGAAGAAAAAACAATAAGGAAAATTTAGAGAAATAAATAGAGGAATTTTTAGAAACCACTATTATTTAGTGGCTATTAATTTTCTATACCTACAATATACATAATTACTTCCTATAACTATTATTCAGTTGTTACGATAGTGTATTCGCTGTATTTGCATTGATGTATTCATGAATACAACAATAAAAAGTGCCTTAAAATCAGGGTAGTCCAGTTGTACGCGCATGTATTCACCTGTATTCGCGCAATGTATTCATGAATACAGCAGCAAAAGCGTCTAAAATCAGGGTAGTCCAACTGTACGTGCATGTATTTACATGTATTCGCGTTGTTGTATTCATGAATACAACAGTAAAAAGCGCTTAAAATTAGGGCAGTCCAGCTGTATGCACATGTATTCGCGCCAGATATTCATGAATACAGTAACGACAATCACTTTAAAAATAGGTATGTCCAGCTGTCTAAGAGAGAGGAAATACATAAATAACGTATTTCATGCCTCAATGGTAGTATATACAATTAATACTTATTTTGCTATAAAATATTAAAGATAACTATAAAAAAAATACTATTTAAAAATAATTTTAATTTATAATAAATAAGATGTATACATTTGTTATAGGAGATAAAATTTACTAAATATATATATTAGATATGGACCATATGAATTTTGACCCAGCTATCACTAGTGCTTGCGACGTCCATTTTGACCAATGGGTTTATACCTTCGGTCCAGTTCATGTTTAGCAATCAAAATAGGGAAATTTTTACAAACAATCATTGTAAGTGGTTATTAGCTAGTTGTAACTATCATTTACTATATTACTTTCTATAGTTATATTTTAAGTTTTTTAGAGTGTATTCGATGTATTTAAGCTACTGTATTCATGAATACAATAACATTTTTTGGTGTGAAACATGAGATTACAGCTAGACAGATTACTGTATTCACTACATGAAACAAGATTACAGCTAGACAGATTATAATATTCGACTGTATTCGATTGTATTCATGACGCAATTCATGGTCTATTCGGCTATTTTTAAACGGAAAGTGAATCAATTAATATAATAAATTCCAAATATAACTCAACAAACTCAATTATAACACACAAAATTTGTATTTCCAGCTATAAAAAAGATTCTACAACCGAAAAACCCCAAAAACATAGAAATCTTCGGAGAAATTATATAATTACATTTCATATAGTTAAATACATAAAAATGCATTGAATACATGAAGTATAGCAGGTCATCTATTGTGCAAAAACATATGAATACATACTGCAGATAGATTTGAATACATACATACATCTGAATACATAAATTATATTAAATAAAAAAATTTGAGGGGATAGGAGAAATTTGAGGGGAGAGAGAAAAAATAATACAAAACTTATTTTATGGCTTAAGGGTAGGAGGTGACCATTAATAGATAATTAATTATAAAAAATCAAAAGGTAGCTATGAAATATAATTATTTAAAATGGTATTTATTTAAAATAAATAAGGTATCTACCTTTGTTATAGGAGGTAAAAATTCCATCAAAATATCGAGTCATACTAGCCCATAAGTTGTAAAACTGTTGGGCTGCAAAAACGTAAAAATGGCCTGGGGTAGTCATTATTTAAGGTGGTATTTATTTTTTATCCAGTAATTCTAGTGTTGAGCAAAAATAGCCACTACTCTATTAAAATCAATATAAAAAGACATTTTTACCCTTTCTTCCATTGCTTTTCTTCCCAAACCCTCGCTTCTCTCTCAAATCCCACAACAGTTTATCAGTTGACACAAATATAAGTGAATCGGAACTTTCCTTGCTCCCCCAGCTGAACAGTTTAATGTTGGGATCATGCAATCTGCAGAATCTCACCTTCCTCAAGAACCAATCCAGATTGTCTATGTTAGATCTCTTAAACAACAAACTTACTGGTGAAATACCAAATTGGTTCGTCATTGCAAAGTCCACATTTATTTGCTCGTTGAAGACATCTTGCATTCAAAATCTAAGTATGTTTTTACATGAACAATGGTCTCTGCTGTAAACCTATGCTTTTGGCAGCAATTAAGGATCAACATGTAATAGTTCAGAACTATCCGTCCTTAATTTCTGTACTTGTAACTGTAAGTTAAGCACTACTTGTCCTTAATTTAACTTAAAAGCTCAAAAACTTAGAGTTACAAGCTCAAAAACTAATGACAGATAGTTTTTAACTTAGACTTACAAGCTCATAAATTAAGGACATCTAGTCTTGAAATTACAATAAAATTCTCATAACTTAAGGACATTTGATCCTGAAATTAGAGTTAGAAGTTCAAAAATTAAGAACACTTGGTCCTTAACTTAGAGTTACAAGCACAAAAATTGAGGGCATGTAGTCCTTAACTTAGAGTTACAAACACAGAAATTAATTCACGTTCCAAGTTCAAAAGTTAAGGACACGTATTCCTGACTTTAGAGTTACAAGTTCAAAAGTTAAGGACAAGTAGTCCTAAATTTAGACTTACAAGCTCATAAATTAAGGGCAGTTGGTCCTGAACTTACAGTAACAAGCTCATAAGTTAAGAACACTTGGTCCTGAACTTTATGAGCAGAAGGGTATTTTAGTCCGGGCGGGTAAACTTTATTAAAGCAATGGCTAAAGACTAAAGACATTTTAAACAGTGGCTTAAAAATAAATACATGTCTTATTAGTGGCTAACCGTGCGCTTCTCCCGTCAGAAACTGATATCGGCGTTGGTGCATCTGCATAGATAGCTATTTTCAGGAATGCTATTTAGAGATTAGTCAGTACTTATTTTGTCCTGAAATTTTAAATTAATAATCTTAACTTAAGGACAATATAGGATATTTTGGTCCCGAAAAATTAAACTTAAAAACTGCAATTCAAGATGCACCGCTATTTCCTAGATAGAAGCTCATTAGAGTGGCTACCTGGTTACTCGGCCTTGATGAACTTGTTCATTTATAAGAAAAGGGTGATTTGCACAAATAGGATCATTTGATGCCTCTAGAGGTATCAAAATTGGCCCAGAAAAATATGACCCACCTAACCCTCCCAAGGTTGGGCGGGTTATTGGTCGGTTCATTTGTTGAACTCAATCCATCTTGATCAAATCCATCTCATCCCATTTAAAATTGGGCTGATTTTTAGTTCAAACTTATCGAAGAGTAATTTTCCCAAAACAATCTTTAAAAGAATTTTTCTTTTTTGTTTGATATATATGACCATAATAAAAGAAAAAAGTCGTATTTAGTAATTAAACAATTTATAACAAAGCAACAGATATTAATCAAAGCTTATAAGAGTTGGGCAGGTTGTGCTATGACCCAAATTTTAGTCCATCTTGACCCAGTCCATCTTAGCTTAAGTAGCTTTTGGGCGAGTTATTGACCGGCCCATTTGTTGACTCATTTCATTTTGATCCGCCCAAAATCGATTCAACCCGCCCATTTGACACCCCTAGGTGCCGCCCAAAATCTTAGGAAAATAGTTTTCATCCAGAACTCTGAAGCACATTGGCCAGAATTTCTTGGACAAATCTTATGGTAAATCGTCAGAATTCTGACGGTTGCCATAATTTTGCAAGTTATGATGATCGTCACAAAATTTAGACGGATATAATATTTTGTGCAATTAGCCGCAAAATTCTGGTCGATCACTAGAATTTTTCTTATTGAAACAAAAATTCTAGTGCTCGTGAGGATTCCTTTAATTTTGTAAACATAATGAAATTAATCCAGAGATTGAAACCACTGATTAGCCATGGGAGAGAAAGAAAGAAGAGAAGAGAGATGTTGTTTCCTCTGAACTAAAAATGAATAACCGTCCTCTCTATTTTACAAAACTAAGACTATATAACATAAATAGTCCTAAGCCTGTACAATGAGTTATGTGGGATGGGCTTCTGATTGGGCTTCTTCAGATTGGGCCTGCTTTGGTACTTTAACTCCAACCCCCCCTCCCCCTCCCCCTCCCCCGCAATTTGGAGGGTGATTGCACACCCAACTTGAGCAAGAGAGAATGATGTATCAGACCGGTAAGAGGCTTGGTGAAGACATCAGCTAGTTGAGAGGAAGTGGGAACATGATGCAAAGTAATCAAACCTTCACCAAGCTTGGTTCTGATGAAATGGCAATCGACCTCAATGTGCTTGGTCCGCTCATGGAAAACAGAATTTTTAGCAATATGTATTGCTGCTTGGTTATCACAGAAAACAGGGACAGCAGCATGGACTGAGATACCAAAATCAGACAGTAGTCGCACAACCCAAACCAACTCAGCAACAACCTTACTGATTGCTCTGTATTCAGCCTCAGCTGAAGGAAGGGACACAACAGGTTGTTTCTTGGCCTTACATCCAATAAGAGCATCACCCAATAAAATGCAAAAGCCAGTGACGGACCTCTTGGTGTCTGGGCATGCAACCCAGTCACTATTACGGTAGGCAGACAAAGTGAGATCAAGAGAGTTGCTGATGAACACCCCAACATCAGATGACCCCTTAAGATACCTGAGAATGTGTAAAGCAGCATGCATATGGGAAGCAGATGGGCTTTGAAGAAACTGGCTCAGATGTTGCACTGCAAATGATAAGTCAGGCCTGGTATGGGTAAGAAAATTAAGCTTATCCACCAGACTTCTATACTGCTCAGGAGAGGGCAAGAGTTCACCCATAGCAGCTTTCAACTTGTGATTCAAGTCAAGGGGACAAGTGACAGAAGTGACATCTTCACAATGGTATTCCTTGAGAAGATCTCTGATGAATTTCTTCTGATGCAACAACAGTCCAGAAGGAGTATAGGCAACTTCAATGCCTAAGAAGTAAGGGAGAGTCCCTAAGTCTATGATTTTAAATTGAGAGTCCAGAAACCTCTTCAAGGCAGAAAGTTCCTCTAAATCATTACCAGTCAATATAATGTCATCTACATATACAGCCAACAGAACAATAGATGAACTAGAATGTTTGGAGAACAAAGAGTAATCATTGAGGGAGTGAGTATACCCTCTGGAGAATAAAGCATGGGATAACTTGGCATATCATTGCCTGGATTCCTGTCTCAATCCGTACAAATATTTTTGGAGATGGCATACCAAAGTAGAGGAGAAATCAGAAGGTGAAGTAGCACACAATCCATGGGGAAGCTTCATATAAACCTCTTCATCTAAGTCACCATGCAAAAAAGCATTGTTGACATCTAATTGAAAGAGAGGCCAGCTTCTTTTGACAGCCACAGTAATTAGACACTTAACAGTAGAAAACTTCACAATAGGAGAAAATGTCTCATTGAAATCCACACCCTCAACTTGAGTGTCACCCCTAACAACTAGTCTAGCCTTGTATCTCTCCACAGTCCCATCAGCCTTGTATTTGATTTTATAAACCCATTTACACCCAATAGGTTTCTTTTCAACAGGCAATTCAACTATAGACCAAGTATGATTAGCTTCGAGAGCTTCAAATTCCTTTCTCATAGCATCTTGCCATGCAGGAATAGAAACAGCTTGTTGATAGGAATGAGGCTCAAATTCAGCAATGTTAGCTAAGCTATGAAGGCATGCAGAATTAGAACTGGAACCACATAAAGAAGGAGGAAGATCACATGTAAATTGCTGGAGATGAGTAGGAAGAGTATGGGTCCTGGCAGATCTTCTAAGGACAAGAGGAGAAGCAGCAGGAGGAGGAGCAGAGGAGATAGGAGAAGCATGAGGAGGAGCAGGGGAGATGGGAGAAACAGTAAGAGGAGTAGTAGTAGTAGGAGAAGAATGAGAGGTAAATGAAAAAGAAGGAGAAGAAGGATCAGGAAAGGAAGGAGTGGAAATATCAGGATAGGGAGGAGTAGGAGGATCAGAAAAACAAGAGGAGGAAGGAGCAGGGAAGACGGTAAAAGGGGAAATAGAAGAGGATGCAAAAGGAAATATGTCTTCATAAAAGATTACATCCCTGGATACTTGAGTGAGCTTAGTAGAAAGGTTGTAAAGCTTATACCCCTTTTTAGTGAGGTGATATCCCATAAAAATACAAGGTTCAGCCCTAGGTTGAAATTTGTTCCTATAGCATTTAGGAACGGTTGAGAAGCAAAGACATCCAAAAGTTTTGAAGTGAGAATAGGAAGGAGGCTGCCCAAATAGTAATTCAAAAGGTGATTTATTCTGAAGAAGTTTGGAAGGAAATCTATTGATCAGATAGGTGGCAGTAAGAACACAATCACCCCAAAACTTGAGAGGTAGTTTGGACTGAAAAAAAAGAGCTCTAGAGGTTTCTGGTAAATACCTATGCTTTCTCTCTACCACACCATTTTGTTGTGGAGTGTGGGAACAGGATGTTTGATGAATAATGCCAGTTTCATGAAAGAATTCCTTGGCAAAATTACTAGAGCCAAGTTCAAAAGCATTGTCACTTCTAATAATCTTGACAATGGTGTTGAATTGTGTTTTTACCATGGCAACAAAAGCTTTGATTAAAGGAAAGGCATTGCTCTTGGACCCCATGAGATGAGTCCAAGTAGCTCTAGTAAAGTCATCTACTATAGTCAAGAAATATTTGCAACCATTATAAGTAGGGCAACCATAGGGACCCCAAGTGTCCACATGAATTAGATGAAAAGGATGTGTAGTCTTAATGGAGCTGTCAGGAAATGGTAACCTAGTTTGTCTAGCTAAGGGAAAAATAGTGCAAGTAAAAGGCTGTTTAGTAGAAAATTTACATGGCAAATCAGAAATTTCTCTCATTCTAGCAAAGGGCATGTGCCCCAATCTATGATGCCATAAAAGCTCCATTTTATTCAAACCAGCATGATATGTACAATGAGAAGCAGTAACTGAATCAGAAGCTAATGGAGCATGATATTTACAATGGATAGAATCAGAAGGTAAAGAAGAAGAACAAGCATAACTGGATGCAGAAGTAAGAACATCAGATTGTGAAGAAGCAGAGGAATGCACAAACCTGTGTAGTCCATGCTCCAGTTTACCAATGACCAGTGGCCTCTTCAGTGAAGGGGCATGTATCAAACATGCAAACTTAGCAAATAGAACAAGGTAATCCAGCTGAGAAACAAGTTTAGACACAGAGATGAGATTGTAATGAAATCTAGGGACATAAAGCACATGATGTAGTGTAAGAGAAAGGAAATGAAGGGAACCGGTGCAAGTAACTTTGACTTTGTACCCATTAGGTAAAGTGACTAGGTAAGGTATGACTAGAGGTTTGATATCAAAGAGAAGGTCCTTATTAGAGGTCATGTGCTCAGTGGCTCCAGAGTCTATAATCCAAATACAATCATGAACTTTAGTCAACATGCAAGCACCATAAGAGACATTTTTAACAGATTCAGAAGGAGAGAGCATACCAGCAAAATTGGCAGAGGCCATAAGACTAGACTGTGGAGAAGAGGAGTCTGAAATTTGTGGCACAGACTGAAGCTGAAGCATAAGCTGGGTATATTGGTCTTTAGAAAGACCAGGACTTGAAGGTCCCTGATCACCTGAACTCTCAGCTTGAGAATGAGTACCTTCAGGACCAACACTAGGACTTTGTACCTCTACGTTCGCAGCCGTCCTCCTATCTTTTGTGAATTTGAAAGAAGATGGAAATCCATGAAGTTTGTAACACTTCTCAATAGAATGCCCAGTTTTCTTGCAATATCTACACACCATACTTGATTTATTCTGATCAAACTAATCGTTTGATTGAACTGTCTAGTGGATGGGCCTGGAAATCTGTTGGTGGAACCCGAAACTTTGTTGGTGAGGTGAACATTGAATGAGGCAGAATCAGCATTAAATTGAGATGGAGAAGATACTTGTCTTTGTTTCTCATCTTGAAGAAGAATACTATAAGCAGTATCAATGGATGGAGGAGGTTGCATCATAAGGAGATTGCTCCTAACTCCAACATAGGTCTCATTAAGCCCCATAAGAAACTGATGTAATTTGTTCTCCTCATCCTCTCTCTGAAGTTCAGACATGGCAGAACATGTACATGAACTTCCATGAGAAGCACGCATGAACCTAAGTTCATCCCATAACTTTTTCAGCTTATTAAAGTAGGATGCTATGTCCATGGATCCTTGATTAGTTGAAGCCAACTCCTTTTTAATTTCAAAAACTTTCGTTCTGTTTACCACTCCATACCTTCTATTAAGTTGAGTCCAAATACTTTCTGCAGTATCGGAATACTGGACACTCTCAGCTATGTTCGGTGACAAAGAATTGATCAGCCAGGAAATGACCATGTTATTAAAACGGTCCCACTGTTTAAATTGGGGAGAATTCTCTGGTGGCTTAGTACATGAACCATCGATGAAACCTATCTTATTTCTAGCGGATAAAGAGACAATCATGCTACGTATCCATCCCCCAAAACCAGTACCAGAGAATGGTACGGTTACAAGTGAGACACCAGGTACATCGGGGGAAAGGAGAAAAGGAGGGCTCGAGGGATCAGGTGTGAAATTTAGAGTAACAGATGAAGACTCGTCATTAAGGTGCACCATATTGTGAAATGCAATCGAATAAAAGCAATCACCAACACTAATTCAACACAATTCAGAGATAGTTGGCAAAATACCAACACTAAGAAGAACACAATAGAGTAATCAGTATATATGACAAGGAACGAGTGTACCCGTCATCCTTGCGACCAAAAATGATGAATGCCTTGAAATTTATTGAAGAAAACCCCAAATTTGCACTGATAGAGAAACCGATGATATCGAAGAATTGAAGGAATATCAATCCACTGAAAATCTGTTGCGGCAACTTCGAAACGATCTCAATCAACTGGAGTTGAGCTAAAAAAATGTCGAAATTGACACATCCACTACATAAAACTCAAAAATTTGATGACAATCGAAAAAGCCCTAAATCTCCACCAAAATTTAAGAACCTTGATGATAATGAATGAAGGTGACATCGCGAGAAAACCAGAGAAGAACAGGAACAAAAACACTGCTCTGATACCATGTAAACATAATGAAATTAATCCAGAGATTGAAACCACTGATTAGCCATGGGAGAGAAAGAAAGAAGAGAAGACATATGTTATTTCCTCTGAACTAAAAATGAATAATCGTCCTCTCTATTTTACAAAACTAAGACTATATAAAATAAATGGGCCTAAGCTTGTTATACAAATAAACATAATGTGGTACAATGAGTTATGTGGGATGGGCTTCTTCAGATTGGACCTGCTTTGGTACTTTAACTCCAACAAATTTCAAGTTACACACGAATTTATTCCCTTATGCCACAAATATGCAATATAATATAAATTGAAAATATGTCAAAAGAATGTGCAAGTTAGACCCATCTTCTCCTTTTTAACTCATCAAAATATATAAAAATAAAAAATATATTAATGCGTATTCACCCAATACATCAAATTATGAATCATTGTAAGTTTTCCTAATCAATACATAATCTTATCATTGTATCAAATGTACCTTCTACTTAACCTGTTGATAAATAGTGTATGTTGTATATATACGGTCAAACCTCTTTATAGCCTTATATGTTTTGGATTTTTTTGAATAGAGAACATATATTATAATATAATATAAAAATTGATTCCATAAAAAACTTAGCTTTTATAATAAATGATTATTAAATAGCAATGTTGTTATACAAAAGTCTGACTGTAACAATGGAGTAATACATCTCAAATGAGTTTAATAACAAAGAAAACATCAAAGCTACTTATTTCGATACAAACTCTCGTATTGCACCGATTGCAAGTCGTATTATTGATGTATTCTTGAGTCGTCTTGCCTTTGCTGGTTCTCCAATCTTTCGTAGGTCCGAAGTCCCTTTAAAATCGTGATTTTGGTGTATTTATACTGTGTAGAAACAAGCCCGCACAAAACTACCCTTTCGTAGCCGAACTTGGAGATCACTCTAGCAAATTTGCACAGCCACGACGCGCTAGAGAGGATTTCCAGAGAGCTCACATTTTCATTGTCAGGCCACATTTTGCACTGCCGCGATGCGCCTTGCGACACCCCATGCGGCGCAGTAGTGGCTTTTTCTCAGAGTAAATTCATCACTTTTTGATATTTAGACTTGGTCCTCGACCCCCAAACTTGATCTCGGCCTAATTTCTTGGGCTTCTACTCAGACTTGAAAGCTTCAACTTGTGCTATTTCACTCCAAATTACCTAAATAGCTCAAAAATCATTTCCTACAAGGCATCAAACACGTAATAAGTATAATTTACTACATCAATTAAGCTCAAACACCCATTAAATACAATAATTAGAGTGAAATACTACGGCTAAAATACGAGTTTCTAGCCTACCATCAATATCTTAGTCAATTTCTCCATTTAGGCCAGTTTGTGCATAGTCTGACAATTAATTACTTCATGACTAATATTCCTTTTTCTCAATTTATGTGTTGTACTTTTCTTATTAGTCAGTTCAAAATTATCATACTTCATTGAGTAAAAATAATTTAATTTTAAATTTTTTGTGAATAGGATGATTTATAGTTATACAAAATTTTATTGTTTATTTTAGATCACAAATTTTATTTTTTTCTTTATTAAACTCTATATCTTGTCAAATATAACCACATAAATTAAAACGGAGAAATAGCTTGCCTTATAGCCTGTTTGGCCAAGCTTCTCAAGAGGCCAAAAGTGCTTTTTTCCCCCCAAAAACACTTTTTTTTCCTAACTTGAGGTGTTTGGCCAAGCTTTTTTTGGTAAAAAAAGTGCTTTTGGGGAGAAACAGAAGCAGCTTCTGAGAAGCAGAAAAAAGTAGCTTCTTCCCAAAAGCAGAAGTAGAAGCAGTTTTGACTTTTCTTCTTACCAAGAATACCTTTTAACAAAATATAGTATATACCAAAATAACCGTTAAACCTAGTACTTAAGATATTAATGTATAAATATTTCTTATTATTTTTAGGATAGCTTTCTAACATATAGTGACTTTAGGGGTGAATATTTTTATATTTTGTTGAATGATTTTCAATATATTTAATTTATATTAAAAGAATTAAGTACTTTTAAATTTTATTTTCATAGTTTACTTAAATAAAATGAAAATATTTAATTATTGCATGTAATAACAAATTTTTGAAATTATTCATTTACTTGTAATAGTAACTATTAAGTAAATCTATTCATGTCCTTATTCGTAATTTGATACTTAAAAGCACTTTCTGAAAAGCTTGGCCAAACACAAATAATTGCTCAAAAGTGATTTTCAGAGAGATTAGCCAAACACAAACTGCTTCTCTTAAAAAGTACTTCTCAAAATAAGTTGATTTCTCCAACTTGGCCAAACAAGCTATTACTCTTCAAGAATTTTGAGTAAGGGTTGAAGTTTATCTCAAAGAAGTCAAAAATGGATAGAAAGAAAAGTCTACAAAAGTCGCAGCTGAAATCGGTTTCCGTTAATTCAGGTAGCAATCACTTGCGTTAATTTTGGCAATATCTTTTGCTGAGATTGATTGAAGGGTTTGAGTTATGGAAAGTTATACATTTGGTTGCTCGGCCAAAAATATTATACTTAGGAGGTGTACGTGGAACGGGTTGGTTCGGTTTTTATCAAAATTAAATTAAACTAACTATATCGGTTTAGATTGGTTCAATTTTGTCTGATTTTTCGAGTTTTCGGGTTTTTTTGTTACATGAATATTATTCGAATCTTACTTTGTTAAAGTTATAGATAAAGTTTTGATAAGTGAATTATGTTTAGTAAATATTGAAAAAACTGACAAATAAATGATCTATTAAAATATTCCAATGGGAGAATCTTGTTAGTAACACGTGATAGTTATTTTCTTAGTCGTCTGTCAATAATTCTCCGTCAATGTATGCTTTCAAGGTTAACACATGAGAGGAACCCAAATATTTCTGCATTTTTTAAAGAAAATCCAATATAAAATCTTAAAATATGTGTAAAAAATTATATATTTATATATCGGTTTGGTTCGGATTTTTTTACTCAATACCAAACCTAGTCGGGTTTTTTAATCGGTTTGGTTTGGTTTTTCGGTTTGATGCGGTTTCCGGTTCGGTTTGAACACCCCTAATTATACCTATTATATTTTACGCAAATATTATACTTTTATGTTGGAAGAGGAGTGTTAGAGCAACGATAAAATTGTCTCTGTGTGACCTATAGGTCACGGGTTCGAGCAGTGAAAACAGTCACTAATGCTTGCACGAGGATATGTTGTCTATATCATAATCCTATGAGTTCGGTCCTTCTCCGAACCTTGCGTGAAGGGTGCTTTGTGCACTGGAATGCCCTTTTATTATACTTTTATGTTGGAAATTAGTAATAATATTGTGACACCTCGGAGAAATCCCACATCGAAAAAATACATGAGAGATGCTGGATATGTAAGTAGACATGACTTACACCCTAGTGACGCGTTTTAAAGTCGTGCGGGCCTAGGCTCAAAACGGACAATATCACTAGTGAGTTGGGCTGTTACATATGTTATAAGAGACAATTTGCGTGCAACCTTGAGCGGTGGTGGGATAAACCTCAGCGAGGACGCTGAGTCCCTAGGGAGGATGTATGTGACACCTTAGGCGAATCCCACATCGACAAAACACGAGAGAGATGTTGAGTATATAAGTAGACATACCTTAAATACTAGTAACCTTTTTTAAAGTCGTGCGGGCGTAGACCCCAAACGAATAATATCATTAGTAGGCTGATCTATTACAAATATACTGACTGAGCATGCAATCTTTGAAAGTAGAAAGTCTAGTTAAAAATGGTTGAGTATTCACGACTAAAAATTATGAGTTTACCATTATTTACGCAAAAATACTAAACTTTATATACCTACTATTACTCATCATCTCCACTATATCATAGTGGGTAAAATGTCAAGAAGTTCTTTTTAACTAATCAAGGTCAAATTCAAAAATATTAATGATCATAGAAAAACTAATTATGGGTTATTTTCTTTTGTCATTGATACGTCATCCTACTATCATCTTTATTTGCACATGTACATAATTGTGTTTTCTTTTATGTATAAATAGATTTGATTTCATCAAATTGAAACTGCAGATTATAAATGTTTAAATTTTGATAAATCTCAATAATTTATCGAATATGCTATTTTTTGTATGTATACTTTTAACAGGAAAAATTTGGTCTAGACAATTCAACACCAACAAGCTTTATCGTCGAGAAGGAAACAATCCGAATCTCTCCTACTCTCTTCGTAGATTATTTGCTCCAGAATATTTATACATAGAGATAGAACTAAGATTTGAAGGTCGTAAGTTGCGGATGCATTTTTGCATTCGGCCAAAATTAAATCTACTCTATAAATATGGTGCCTTTATCATTATTTTTAACGACACACACACACACACACACACACACACACACATATATATATATATATATATATATATATATACATATATTGCTGCGGTGCGCAACCCGATCCATATATAATACGCTGCGGTGTGCAACCCGATCCATATAATAGTCGACTGTGCTCACTGGGGGTGTACAGACTCCGGAGGGGCTCCTATAGCCCAAGCACTATGTTGCTGCNTATCGCTAAAACGCTCGTAGCTAGCATAATTTTTTGGTAATATGTTGCTAATCGTCGCTAAATGAGATTGGCGACGAATTTTTCTGTTTAGCTACAGCCTTATCCGTTGCTAAAATCTGATTTTTGAGTGTATATATATATATATAATATATATAAATTTTGCCGAACTTTTCGGGTGCCGATAACCTTGTCTTTACAACATAGGTCCACCTCTACTTATATAAAAAACTCAGTGTGAAATTTACATAAAAATATATTTTCTAATCTCGCATTTCTTCTTTACTTCTTGAATTTCAGATAGTGAACACCATGTTATAGAAAATATTCCTTGAAACAAATAAAAGCCACAAAATATAATCTACCAACAAACAAATTCTACGCTATATATTCCGTAAATGATTTTATTAACTCCAACGTGAAGTCAAATAAATTATACATTACAAGAATGGCACAAAAACTCTTACAGAATTAACCATTTTAACAATTCTATACATTTTTATTATTTTTATTATTGTTATCATATAAAAACAAAAAATATTCTAATAGTCAAAGAGGATTAGATTTGTTTAAACTAAATGCTTTTTCTTTTTCAAATCTACAAAATAAAGTGTGGTAATCATTATCGAACATGGGTGCCACCAAATAAGTTGACACTTTAATCCAACAACTCTCTTTCTTTCATATAAATACTATAAACCACAAATTTTTAGAAACATAGCCAAAAGTAAATTCCAAAATGAGGCCATACTTTCTTTTGGTCCCTCTTTTAGTACTCTCCATTATTTCAACAACCACAAATGGCCTAACACAGCAAACTAGCTATGTAAACTCTGTGAAAAAAACTAACACCATTATCCAACAATTCTTGACTCCTCAAAATGCAGCTCGTTCAGCACTTAGGCTAAAACCATTAGTGTGGGACAAGAAATTGGCTAATTATGCAACATGGTATGCAAACCAAAGGAGATATGATTGTGAATTGATTCACTCAAATGGGCCATATGGTGAAAATATTTTTTGGGGTAGTGGTGTCGGGTGGTCGCCTAGCCAGGCCGTTTCGGCCTGGATAGCGGAACGACGGTCGTATAACTATTGGTATAATAGTTGTAACGACGGAGAATGTGGCCATTATACGCAAATTGTGTGGAGAGAAAGTAGAAGAATTGGTTGTGCAAAAGTAACCTGTTTTAATGGTTTGGGAGTTTTTATGACTTGCAATTATGACCCTCCTGGTAACTACATTGGAGAAAGACCTTACTAAATTTTTTTCAAGTTGAAAACTTGAAAATTGAGAGAGAATTCTTCTTCTTTCTTTTTTTTCTTTTTTCTTTTTTGTAACTGTGTTGTTCGGGTCAGCTTGTAAGAGCTGGGAGAAGTCCGGAACAAAATGCATTGAATTGGTTTTTGCAATATATTTTCTTGCATTTTTTTTTGTTCTTTTTTTTTAAATATATGTGAGATTTTGAGAAAGGAATTTCTCATTTGATTAAATTGTATCAATAATTTTATAACAAGTGTAATATGAATGATTTGAAGTTAATTAATCATGGCTTATGAGCATGAAAAAGTTCTGAGCTTTACTTCTTTGTATGCCATTGATGAGGGGTTTAGGTTTGTTTGTCTGTCATGTCTTTTTTAATATTTTTCTATTTCTCGAGAAGACAAGTATTTGGAGGGAAACAAAAACTTCCTCTAGTTCTTTGTTATACTCCCTTCGTTCAGTATTTTAGCACGTTTTGACTTTTCACGTCCCTTAAAATATAAAAAATAAAGTGTATAATTTACCATAATACCCATATTAATTGATGCATATATTATTGGATTTGAGAAAACAATTTGAGACGAGTAATAAATACTATCGGTATAACAGGAAAAAAGATTTATCTTCTCTTATAGGTAAAGTGACAAGTAAAAGATAAAAAATTATTTTTAGTATATCTTTCAAGTAAAAGTGAACGAAGGAAGTACTTTTTTTGTTTCACTTTTACGATACAGTTACTATTTGGAGAGTCAAAGGAGTTCTTTCCTTTTACCTTGATTTTTTTATATTTTTATATTATTTTAAATTATTAATTATTATCATTTATAGTATTTTTTATATATTTTATACATATATAAATTTTATTTTAAAAGACTTGAATATCCGAATTCACCCCAAAAATTATATAATTTGACTATTTTATACATAAAGTGGGACGAAAGGAGTATCGTTTAAAGTATTGACACGTCCATCAATAAAATTATTTAATACCTTTATTAATAAGATTATTTAACTAATATATATTTATCTTTTTCTTAGATGCGTAAATAATGATTAATATATATTTAATATATTTCATGATTTAACAAAGAAAAAAAAGGAAAAGGACAGCTCAATACTTATTTTATGTCCTTTATTTTCACACCCTTTAATTATTTTCTTCTATCCTTCTATTTCTTTTTTGTTCTTTTCCCATTTTATTTTTTTGGGATGAGGGAATAAGTCAGAGTAACAGCTGGCATTTAGAAAACAGAGGAATATAGGGGTTCAATTAGCAGAATCAAAACATAGTCATAGGTTTTACAAAAGAATATTTGTTTATAAAAATCTAAAGTAGAACATTATTAATAATAATCACTTTAAAATATTCAACACCTTTAAGATATCTTTGTAAACAAATATATTGCTAAACAAAAAACAATAATCTGACAATAAACCGTCCATATGCCAGCCTGATTAAGAGCAGACTTCTTGAAGGCTATGCTCCTTTCTAGATTAGATAAAAAAAATATTTTATCTGTCTCAATTTATATAATACTGGTCTTGAACCGATGGTCTATCGAAAATAAGTTATGTACCTTCACGAGATAAATATAAGGGCCGCGTGCACATTAATTTTTCCAAATCCTACTTCTGAAATTACCTTGAGTTTGTTGTTGTAATTTATATTATACTGTTTGACAAAAGACGTTTTGAAACGTATGTTGGGATTAAAGATTGGTGAATGAGAAATTGAGGGAAGAAAGTGAAGGGAAAGTGAGCACACTTTCCTTTGGAAAGAGCAAGTGTCCCTCATTGATGGTGAAAGAAAAGCGAATGTGCTTATATTGAGAAAGCATTTCTCTTAGTGTTAAATGGGTTGGAAAGAAAGTAAATCTCGCGCCACCGTCGTGGTCGTTGCTCAACCTTAGCTTGATTGATTGATTGATTGCTCCCACCTGTTCCAACAGCCGTGGCTGTTTCTGAAAGGTTCTGAAACAGTGCCAGAAAATGGCTATAAATAGGCATGCTCAGCCTCAGCTTGATTGATTGATTGATGGCTCCCACCTGTTCCAACGGCCGTGGCTGTTTCTGAAAGGTTCTGAAACAATGCCAGAAAATGGCTATAAATAGGCCTTGATCCCAGAATCTTTCTTACGAAATTTTCTGATCTTCTTCTTTTTCTTCTTCACAAAATTTTCAGTGTGTTTTGCAACCATTGAGTGGTTCGAAGTTCATCAGAGTTTATGGTACCAATACACTGGTGAGTTAAATCGTTCTATCCTGGGAGGATAATATTCCAGCACCCCGAATACTTGAGGGGAATAATTTCCTTTAGGACATATTATGCATTCAGTGGACTCAATTTATTTTAAAATTATTTTTCAGATATTATTTCGACATTCTGTTGCTGCTAACTTTCTGTTTCTGTTTTCTATTTCAGAAAGCTTACTATTTCTTTATTCATTATAGTAATACAGATTGGATAACAACGTATAATCCAAAAGAAAATTATAGATATTTATCTTGCTACAATCATCTCATATTTATATTAATATGATATTTCTATTAAACAAACTAAAAATGTATATATATATATATATATATATATATATATATATATATATATATATATATATATATATATATATATATATATATATATATATATATATCACATGAATTAATATAAAGTATTATATATTTGGGTTTTCAACTTTTGAGCTAAAAGGCTCATTCATTAATCTACTAATGTTCTCTCTCTTTTGATTGATTGGCATTTCATTTACATGATTCTGCTGTAGACTCAAAAAAGATAAAGTGGAAATTATTTATGTGGTAGAAATAAGTCTATTTCTTGATTTCTATTGCCCATATCTTCGTTATATTTCTCTTTCAAACCCTTTATCTTCTTCTCTGACCACATATACTTCCCTCTCTCCTCGTGCAAAACGAAACCAACAATAAGGTGATACACACCAAACATAATCACTTAAGGGCCGTTTGGCCATATAAATTTTTCACTTTTTGAAAAAAAAAAAACACTCTTTTTGAAAATTAGTGTTTGAAAAAAGGGATAAATGATATGGTACCATAATTTTCCACCCAACTCCATTGATTCTTTTATCATGCTTGCAGATTCCTTCGTTAAAGCACACACCAGAGCTATAAAGGTCAAGATTAGGAAGTCGGGTCTCTTCAAGGTAAAGCAGAAAGATAACGAGATGCACAGAGAGTTTGTGTTTCTACTCCAAATGGAACATATGGATCTACCCTCGGTCGTCAGTGATTGGGCCGTTCAAGCCTTCACTCAAAGACTAAATGTACGAATCTCGGCGGCTTCACAACAATTAAAGCTGAACTTGATCGAATACCCAGTTGTTACCTGGACCGATGTGCATAATCAGTACCAGTCGAAGATTAAGGTCAAAGACGATCAGGCCCATCGACAAGGTCAAAAGGGATATTGTTCGAGAACCACAATCGAACAGGGATCATTACCAGCCATATAATGGAGATCGAAGAGCCAACGGACCTGCGCGCAACCCCATTCGAGGTGAAAGGAGAAATAATTGAGATCAGAGCTCTTGAGGGTGTAGACATGTAATTTTTGACCCTCCCCGAGATTTTATACTTTTTAGTGTCGAAATATTTTGTTTAGGTCTACTATCTCTTTTACTTTATTTTAAGCACAAAAATAAAAATTACAAAAAATATTTTCACTTTTAATATTTAGTTTTATTTTAGTAGTGTATTTTAATTAATTAAGAGTAAGTTTTTATTTTATTTTATAAACACATTATATCTTTTTTTTAGTCTTCCTAGCCCAAAACTATAATCCAACAAGAATGGACCCAACCCAATTTCCTAAATTCAAGCCCAATACCCATTAAACCAAAAAAAAACCTAATAAATCTTACACCTTACACTCCCAACAGAGGGGCTTCTTCAACCTTAGGACACCCTTAGACACACACCTTGGACACACTAAGGCAGCCTCCAGTTCACCTCCCCCAGCCGCCGGAGACAGCAGCGACAACACCATCCCCTCCCGCCTTTCACTTGTTGTCGCCACCCACACCACCCTTTCGCCGCCACACACGCTGGCCATAACCTTCACCCCTCATTGTCGCCTTCTTCTTCTCCCTTCCGCCCAGCCAGCCATCCCCCTCAACTTCTCGCTCCCTTCACACATACTCACAAGAAAAAAAGGCAGCGACCACCAAGAGGCTAGCCGTTTCTTCTTCTTCTTCTTACACCACAAAAAACCTTGTCTTCTTCACCAGACCAAAACCCAGCGACCTACCCCTCTTTTCCCCGTCGTCAAACCACCTTCACGCCAATCATCTCCAGCCCCCCACGCCGCCAGCCCAACTTCCTTCACCAACCAACCGTTCATCCAAACAGAAAAGAAGAAGGTTTCCATCATAGCTAACCTCTTCTGCACCACCATAGAACAACCATGTGAGCAACTCGAAGCAGTCTCAGCGCCACCATTTCTCACCTCCAAAAATCCGTTGCGAAAACTAATACGTACCCACCTAAAAATGCCGTGAATTTATCATTATTTCATCTTCGTGTTCGATCGAGGTCCGTTCAAGTCATCGTTTCTGTTCTTGTTCGATTTTTTCGATTGTCGACTTAAGTCTACAGTTTCACTCAGTGGTCGTCTATTCATTGGGTCGTGTTTTCGCTCGAGGTCGTCGAGGTCCGGATCGGAGGTTTCGTTCGAGGTGCGGTCTGTTAGTTTTGTTCGAATTCGATCTTTGTTAGCTGCGTAATTTCATTTGTTATAGTTGCTGGAATTTTTCGACATTTGGAAACTTCTTGAGGTTCATTCTAACTCTTATCTGTTGCTTTAGTGCTTGGGTACATTTTCATGTCGATCTTGAAAAAAATTCGTTATTTTTTTATTTTGTTTTACTGCTAATTTGCTTTGTTTTAGATAAGTTAGTAATGTTCCTTTCTTTGTTTAATTTGTTCTTTTTGTTCTTTGAATATCCTGTATAATGGATGATGCAAGTTAAGTAGGGGGATACTTAAGAGTTAAAGTTAATTAATTTGTTCCATAAAACTCAAGAAGAATTATAGATCTTGGGGTTTGTAGGTAAAAATGAAAGTATATTAGGCTAAAATGATATTGGGTTCAGTGACAATTTCAATCGGATTTTTGTTTGGTATGTGACGTCTTGAGTCGCATATGGTTTAGATCTTGTTTATTGAAAGTATTTTTAAGACGCTAGGAGTATGTTTAGGCCGACCACACTCGGGTAGACAAGCTTAGGTCGCTTCTTTTATTTTGCCGAGGTAAGAGGTCGTCTCCTTTAGTTTATATTCCGGGGAATGCCCCGAAGGATTTGTATATATTTTATCTGGGGTATGCCCCGAAGTGAATGTAAATGAAGGCCAAAGACGGAGCAATTTGAGGAAGTATAGGATATGATTTTTATTTTTCATTTTTATTTTTATTTTTATTTTATTAGGTGGGGACGACCTCGAGCCTTTTGTGTGTTTATTTTTCTTCTTGTGTTTTTTACCTCAATTTGAATATCTTAAAAGCCAAGTTGATCATGTACGCAACTGTACTAGTTACGGGACTCGGAGAATGCCTAACACCTTCTCCCCGAGTCGAATGAACCCCCTTACCCGAATCTATGGTGCAGACTTAGTTTGGAGTCCAAAGTGTTTTTAAAAGGAAAAATTATTATTTTTAAACGGTGACCTGACACACCGAAACCAAATGTCAGGTGGCGACTCTGAGTTAATCCTTTTTAAAACACAATCTTTTGTCACTTTAAAAATTGAAAAACCCTTCGAGCTTTGCAAAACCCTTTTATTTATTTTAAGAGGGTTTGGTGAAGTTTCTGAAAAAAAAGGGTGTGACATCTCTGGCGACTCTGCTGGGGAATTGCAGGTTTGAGCTAGTACTTGATCTTATTGGCTTTTAGGATATTCAGTTGAGGTTTTATGTATTTTATTTGCTTTGTTTTATTTTTTATTTTGTTTATGTTATTTTAGTGTTTGCTAGTTGTTTATGTGTTTATTGTTTTTCTTTATGTGTTACAGCTTTATAAATTGTCATCATTTGCATAACCCTGGGTCTTCTTTTTGCAACAAGTCTTCCGGGGTATGTTTGAGCGTACACGGTCTTTTTTCGAGTCACTAGTGTCTTTAGGGAGGGTGGAGTGGGCGGACAGCTAAAGCAACCCCCATCGACCACATGACGCCCCGAATGCCTTGTCTAGTGAACCCTCAACCTTAGGTCAGCCTTTAGGTCATTTTATTTACATCATGTCATTTAGACCTAGTAGGGCTCGGTCCCAGGCACCGTGTCCCTTTGTAGGTGGCCTATCCAAATTTTGTCAAAATGGGCCCATGGCCCAAAAGGACATTCAATCATCCCTATGAGATACATGTTGCATCTTTGAGGGTAGAAAGGTCATTTGGCGGACTGATGTTTGGGAAAGAAGGGTGAAAAATGAAGCAAGTGGGGCCTAATTATATTTTTCTTTCACAACAATTTCAAGAAAAAGACAAAAAAATAAAAATGAAAATCCAAAAAGATTTTACACTTTCCCATAATTTTTCAAAAATCAAAAAAAGAGAGAAAAATAAAATCCAAATTTTTTTACACTTTCTCATCATTTTCCAAAAATAAAAAAAAAAGAAAAAGAAAATCCAAAAAGATTTTACACTTTCCCATCATTTTTCAAAAAGAGAAAAAAAAATCCAAAAAGATTTTACATGTTTCATCATTTTTCAAAGAAAAAAAAAGAGACAAAAATATAGTTTTTCCAAATTAGTTGCATTTTTCTTAAGCTTTCTCCCATGTCCAATCCTCCCGAACTACGCATACCTGATTCTCGTCTTTCGGGGCGAGATACGTAGGAAACCCACATAGGGTCCGGTCTTCTTAGTGAGTCTTAGGTCCTTGGCTTCGCGGGGTCTTAACCAAATCTTGCGTGTTTAGCCCCATTTGACCACATCGACCGTTTTTACAAAATAGGGTTATTTTCTCAAAGTAGTTTGTTATTTCATGTCTTAGAGATCTAAGTCCACAACAAGGTGTCATCTCAATTCTTAGGTCCATTTCTGTTGAATTTGCATGTCTAGCCACTTTTGGCCACATCGACCATTTTTGCAAAATGGGGTCATTTTCGTAAAAGTGGTTCAGTGACCCATGTTCTTAGAATCTTGAATCCACAACTAGGTGTCATATTACTTTAAGGCCCGTCCTTGTTGAATTTGCATCTCTAGCCGCGTTTGGCCACATCGGCCATTTTTGCAAAATGGTTCACTTTTGCAAAGTAATTTCTAGGGCCATGATTGTTGGTGTTTGAATCCATATAAGCCTTAGTGAAGTATTTTCATGCATTTGAGGTCACCTTTGTTGAGTTTGCACTGATGGTCACTTTTTGGCCATATAGGTCATTTTGCAAAAATAGCCCAATCATGTCTTGCATATGTCCAATAGGAGGTGTCTTGAGCCACTGATCTATTTGATCTTATTTTTCTCATTCAGGTATGGATACATGTATCACAGCTCGAGCATGACAGATACCCCAGGACCATTCTAGTCAAGATTGTTGCATACACGAGCTGATTGAGGAAACTTTTTATTTTTGAGTCTATATTATATTGTCTTTTAATTTTTAGTCTTGTACAGTAGTATCGAGTCTGTCAGTCTAGTTAAGATTGTCGAGTCTTTTGTTATAGTACTTCTTGTTTTGTATTTGAAAAACCAAAAAAAGTTATAAATGGAAAATTCAAAATGATTTTTATTTTTAGTTTATTTTGTCCATTATTTTTTTCAGAACTACGCTTGGTCTGATTCATGTGGAACATGATACGTAGGCAACCTACATAGGGTTCGATCAAATCATTTTCTTAAAAATTTAAAAAAAATGAAAAAGAAAAGAAAAAAAAAGATGAATTTGTGGGGCGCGAGGGGTGAGAAGAAAGAAACTAGTGATAAGTAAAAGAAAAGAGTGAAAGGAAAATGAGAAAGCCAAGGAGTGCTGGTAAAGAAAGAAGAAGAAATTGAATGAACAAAATTGGGATGATGCCAAATGACCTGGTGACCCTTGAAGTCATTCTAGAACTGTTAACTGTTGTTAGGTGCATTGCACGTAATGTGATATTTTTATCTAATAAATGCCCTAACGCTGACATGTTGGCTTTGTTTTGCTCCTCTTTAAGTGTTATCAATCTCAGGTAGGTGGTTAGTTTGTTGGCATCCTGGCAAGTCATCCCTACAACACTAGGTCAAAGCGCCAGACAGTCATGACTACCAAAGAAACAGACACAGGAGTTGTGGACCTGCCGAGGGAAATTGTTGAATCAGAATCGGAACTGAAAGAGGAGATCCGAAGGGTAAAACATCAGATGGCGGAAATGTATCAGGACTGGATTAAGGGACACCCTCCACCTTCATTCCCTACCAGCTATGCAGAAAACCCTGATGCCATTCCACCACTATCCCAAGCCCAAATGCCCAACATCGTTGACCTTTCCCCACAATATGCACCAGGCTTCACCCCTTACCACTCCTAGCTTGGCACTTCGTCCCAGACTTTTCATGCTCCACCAACTAAAATAATCCCATACCCTGCTCCAACATTTGCTCCTATTTTTGTAACCCCCCCTCCCCCCCCNAGAACCCACCTTCAAAGTCCCATATCCTTACTCCTATACTCCTGACTTTGAGCCTCATGTTGAAATTGAGAAACCACCCAAGAATGCAGAGCAAGAGGAGATATTTAGGAAAGTAAAGATTCTGGAGCAATCATTGAGAAATATGCAAGGGTTAGGAAGCCAAGTGAGTGTGGCTTATCAGGATTTGTGTTTGTTCCCTGATGTCCGACTGCCTGCCGAGTTCAAGATGCCCAAGTTTGACTTGTATGACGGACATGGGGATCCTGTAGCTCATCTGAGAGGTTATTGCAGTAAAATGAGAGGCGCAGGGGGGAAAGATGAATTACTGATGGCGTACTTCAACCAGATTCTGAGTGGGGCAACTTTAGAATGGTACACCCGCCAGGATGCCAGTAGGTGGTACACATGGGACGATATGGCTCAGGCCTTTGCCCGACATTTTCAGTACAATGTAGGCATTGTCCCAGATCGCCTATCTCTAACCAAGGTGGAAAAGAGGACTAATGAAAGCTTTAGGGAATATGGGCTCAGATGGAGAGAGCAAGCTGCCCGAGTCAATCCACCGGTGGAAGAAGCCGAGATGGTTGAGTGCTTTCTTCAAGCTCAAAAGCCTAATTACTTTGGCCATTTGATCTCGGATGTGGGTAAGCCTTTTAATGTGTGGTGAAGATGGGAGAAATGATAGAAGATGGGCTGAAGTCGATCAAGATCATGAGCTATTCTGATTTAAAAGCCACAACACATGCAATTCAGAACGACACGAGAAGCTTGCTGGGTCAAAAGGAACATGATGATGTTTCCATGGTTGTCTCAGGATCACGACATGGCCCCGCGTGTCCACCTCACCAATATACCCAGCCTCGACCTCAACCCCAAACCTATCCCCGAGCTCCACATAATCCTCCTCAGTATTATCCTCCGTACAATGTTCAGTCATTTGTTCAACCACTGGGTAGCACCACAAAATACTCGTTCGCCTTCACAACATTTCCAAGCACCCAATAACCCTAGAAAACATGGGCATATAGGAGAACAAAGGCAACGAAATAGTTTCACGCCAATTGGAGAATCCTACACAAGCTTGTTTGAAAAGTTGAAACATTCTGGCCTGACTGAGCCGCTCCTTGGCTATACTCCGGACCCATATGCAAAAGGTTTTGATCCTACTGTACGGTGCATGTACCACTCTAATGTCTAAGGGCATAGCATTGAAGATTGTTGTGCTTTGAAAAAGGAAATAGAAAGAATGATTCAAGAAGGGATTATTGTGGTCCAAGACAGTAATACCCCAAGTGTCACACATAATCCTTTACAGATACATGACAACATACAAATTGTTGTGATGGTTGGCAATGACGAAAGGTTGGTCAAAGGAGTCAATGGTCCACTTGGTGAAGACAATGTGATTGAAGTTGGTGAAGGTCCCAACAACTTTGATGTGGAACTCAGTGGTTAAGATGTCGAGCTTGATGATTGGAAAGACAATCCTTTTCTTGGCTAGCCAAGAAGGATTTTTGGCGGTTTATTTTTTTGTCATTTCTGTCGCCCGGATTATTTCAGGGTTGTAATCTGTATATGGTCTTGTGGCTCAAACCCTTCTTATTATTATTTTGCCTAGTTTGTTTTATTGTAGTAACTCGTCTAGTGTTATCTAGGATTGTTCCAGGGTTGTAACCCATGTCTATTTTGCTTGTTTTGTTCAGAATCTCCTATTTTCTGTTAGTTCTAGTCAGTTTTTGTTTTGGTCACTTTTTCTTGTATAGTTCTTTTCATTCTGACTCTAATGACTTGACATGCACACATAATTCTCAGCCTGATCTTGAAAGTTAGTTTAATCATGAAGCAATGAAATAAATTTGAATATGATAAAGGATGCATTTGAGGGAACAAGTAAAGATTCACGAGATAACCTGAAGCTCGAATTTAGTGAAACTGAGGCGGTTAGTCCGGAAAATCAAGAGGTTGATAAGAGCATACAACAAGTAAATGTCTCTCGAGCAGTTTGAGGTAGACCAGTCAGTGTTGAAATGCATTCTTCCACATCAAGATAAGGTTGAGTCAAGTCTGCTTCGAGCTGGTGAGGGTCATTCATTGGGACAAAAGTATTGTCCATTGGAACTTTTTGTTTGTGTTGATGCCATAAATATATACTATGTATGATTTCTTTGCTTATCTTCAATTGCACGTTTGTACTTGGAATTGTTAAAGTTTGGTATGACGAAGGCATTTTATTTCGCTACCCAAACACTTTTATCTTTTGCTACCCCTTTTGAGCCTTAATTTGTTTTGTTTCATACCCCTCTTTTGGAATCAGAAGTAGAGTTAGGAACTAGAAAAGAAAAAGAAAAAGAGAAAAGAAGAAAAAATAAAAGAGAAAAGAAGAAAAATAAAAGAAAATAATAATAAATAAATAAAAAAAAGGGAAAAAGGAAAGAAAAACGACAAAATAATCCAACTTCAGGTTGGAACTACGTTCGACCTGATTCCTTTTTAGGATACGTAGGTAGCCTCACTCTGAGGTTCGGTCCCATTAAAACAAAAAAAAATCAAAAAAGAAAAAAGAAAAAAAAATCAAAAAAGAATTCCCCAGACCAAGAAACTGAGGCAGAAGTTTTAATTTTGGCCAAAAGATCTGATTCCAAAAGTTGTAATTTTGAACCCTTTCATCTTAAATTATTTTGAGCCTTCATGACATCCTTTCTTTCTAACCCTATCCAAAATCCTACATTACGGTCCAAAGAAAGACCTTATGACCAATCTTTGAGGATGCCAAATCAAGTGTGTGGTGAAAGTATGATTTTCTTGAATCATGGGTAATACCTTGTTCTCAGCAGAAAGAGAGAAAATGATAAAATGAGAGAGTCTTATTGGTGAAAACCCTTAAGGGCACCATAAGGCGACGGTGAGTTGAGAGAAAGAGCAAAGTGAGAGAGGCTTGATGGTGAAAACTCTTCGGGCACTACACGACGAATAAGGATCGTGAATCAGATAGGATGATCGGAGCATTGAAGCCCAGTTTCACGGCATTGAGGTATAACAAGAGTTGAACATTAGACTTGCTTGACAGATTAGGCTGCTCAATCCAAAAATGCATGTCATAGTCATTAGAGTTGGTGTCCACATGTGATAAGTTTCTACTTTGTAATTTTCTTGTTTGATATCATCTCTTTCCATTGTCCCTTACTCTGTTCCTCTTGCTTTGTTCCTCTTTTTGAGTCCATTTGGTCAGAACAAGTGAGAAATGACTTCAAAAATTTGCTACCAGCTTTTCAATTGTACTGAGCGACATCTGACTAGCACATCAAGGTGGTATAATTTAGGAAAGGACAATATGCGCATTGATTTGATGATAATCGATGTGCCTTGGGATTCATGTGAAATGAAAAAGTTTGGTAAATGTCAATTCATGAGTAATACATCGGGTATAAGGTATTGAGCTTGAACAGATCAGAGATGTTTTCATTGATAAGGGTTGACAGAGAAAGTGGTTAACTAATAACAAGCAAGGTCTTCCAAGTGGAAATCAAAGTTATCATGGCAAGTGAAGGAGCAAAAGCCCTCAAGTTCAAGGCCACAAACTAACCACCATGTTTAAACTCACAAGTTTTTCTTTGTCTGAAACAGGGATGAAGGCTATGTTCACATCAAAGCTTGAATTTTTCAGGTGTAATTCCCCAATTCTGCTTATGCAAAGGCTATTGAGAAGATCACACATCACCCCTAGGAGATGCACTTCCTAGTCGGGGTCTTTCAGGTTATACTTTTGTTTCAGGAGACGCACTTCCTAAATTGAGATTTTACTACTAGGAGACGCACTTCCTCGTTAGAGTCATTGAAGTTTCACCCCTAGGAGACGCACTCTCTAGTCTGGGTCTTTCAGGTTATACTTTTGTTTCAGGAGACGCACTTCCTAAATTGAGATTTTACCACTAGGAGACGCACTTCCTAGTTTTGGATCATTTAAGTTCATTCCTAGGAGACGCACTTCCTCGTTAGAGTCATTGAAGTTTCACCCCTAGGAGACGCACTTTCTAGTCTGGGTCTTTCAGGTTATATTTTTGTTTTTGGAGACGCACTTCTTACATTGAGATTTTACCCCTAAGAGACGCACTTCCTAGTCTTGGGTCATTTAAGTTCATTCCTAGGAGACGCACTTCCTAGTTCGGGTTATTGAATTTTCACCCCTAGGAGACACATTTCCTAGTCTGGGTCTTTCAAGTTTTGTTTTAGGAGACGCACTTCCTAAATTGAGATTTTACCACTAGGAGACGCACTTCCTAGTTTTGGGTCATTTAAGTTCATTCCTAGGAGACGCACTTCCTAGTTCGAGTCATTGAAGTTTCACCCCTTAGGAGACGCACTTTCTAGTCCGGGTCTTTCAAGTTATATTTTGTTTTAGGAGACGCACTTCCTAGTTTGGGTCATTTAATTTCATTCCTAGGAGACACACTTCCTAGTTTGAGCCATTTAAGTTCACCCCTAGGAGACGCACTTCCTAGTATGGGTCTTTCAAGTTGTAGTTTTGTTTTAAGAGACACACTTCCTAAATTAATATTTTACCCCTAGGAGACACACTTCCTAGTTTTGATCATTTAAATTCATCCCTAGGAAATGTACGTCCTAGTTAGAGTCATCGAAGTTTCACCCGTAGGATACGCACTTCCTAGTCCGGGTTTTCAAGTTACATTTTGTCTAGGAGACGCACTTCCTAAATTGAGATTTTACCCCTAGGAGACGCACTTCCTAGTTTGGGTCATTTAAGTTCATTCCTAGGAGACGCACTTCCTAGTTTGAGTCATTCAAGTTTCACCCCCAGGAGACGCATTTCCTAGTTTGGGTCATTCAGGTTTTACTATTAGCAGACGCACTTGCTAGTCAAACATTCTTGGTTTTACTCACAGGAGACGCATATATTAGTCGAGTCTTTAGTTTATTCTCATCATTGCATCAGTAACATAAGTGATTTACAGTTTTGCTAACAACTCACAAGTATCCCGAGTGCAAACTGGGGTAGAAAATTTTGTTTGTTTTGTTGTCTTGGTTGCAGGCACCCACATGGAGAATGAGGGTATTCATTTCAGAGTTATTTCAAAGTTCAAGTCAGTAGCAGGCGCCCACCTGAAGAACGAGGGAAGTCATTTCAGAATTCAATTCAGGTTAGAAGTAGATGAAACTCGCGGCAAGAATGCGAGTCGACAATAGATGACCAACAGAAGTAGTCTTAATTCATAATAAAAGAAAACAAAAACAAAAAAAGAAGAAGAAGAAGTATCCAAAATGTAGAAGCGGAGGCAAGATGTGGATTGCTCAAGACATAACTGAGTCACAAGCTTTGCAGGTCCCGTCGTGCTCCGAAGAGGCCGTGGAAGAATGAACCATCACCTGCAGCTAGCAAGCATCAAGGTTCAAATCTAAAGTCTGCATGAAGACCATTCAAGACTCAAGATCAAGCTTCAGAACACTTACAGATAGGAATCTTGTAACTCATAGCTGATAGGCTTAGTTAGACTTTTTTTATTTTTTATTTTGATGTAATAACAGGACCGCGGACCGGAACCTCGACGGAACGGCACCTCAATCGGCTCCCCACCTCGGTATCCTCCTCTTCTCTTCTCGCTTTTGAACTACACGTGACCTGATTCCTTTATAGCCAAAGATATGTAGGCAGCTCAGATACTAGGGCCCGGTCACATTCTCCTTTCTTTAAGTTTTTGGTCTCTCTAAATAAGGGTCGGGTCAAAAAACCTGTCTAGTCGTTCTTTGTGTGAAAACTCTTCTTGTTTCCAGTCAAAGAGGGGCAGCTGTAGACATGTAATTTTTTACCCTCCCCGAGATTTTATACTTTTTAGCGTCGAATATTTTGTTCAGGTCTACTATCTCTTTTACTTTATTTTAAGCACAAAATACAAAAAAAAATTCACTTTTAATATTTAGTTTTGTTTTAGTAGTGTATTTTAATTAATTAAGAGTAAGTTTTTATTTTATTTTATAAACACATTATATCTTTTTTTAGTCTTCCTAGCCCAAAACAATAATCCAACAAGAATGAACCCAACTCAATTTCCTAAATTCAAGCCCAATACCCATTAAACCAAAAACACCCTAATAAACCTTACACCTTATACTCCCAACAGAGGGGATTCTTCAACGTTAGGACACCCTTAGACACACACCTTGGACACACTAAGGCAACCGCCAAATCACCTCCCCCAGCCGCCAGAGACACCAACGACAGCACCATCCCCTCCCGCCTTTCACCTGTTGTCGCCACCCACACCACCCTTTCGCCGCCACACACGCTGGCCATAACCTTCACCCCTCACTGCAGCCTTCTTCTTCTCCCTTCCGTCCAGCCAGCCATTCCCCTCAACTTCTCGCTCCTTTCACACATACTCGCTGGAAAAAAAGGCAGCGACCACCAAGAGGCCAGCCGTTTCTTCTTCTTCTTCTTACACTACAAAAAAACTTATCTTCTTCACCATACAAAAACCCAGCGACCTACCCCCCTTTCCCCCGTCGTCAAACCACCTTCACTTCAATCATCTCCAGTCCCCCATACCGCCAGCCCAACTCCCTTTACCAACCCGCCGTTCATCCAAACAGAAAAGAAGAAGGTTTCCATCATAGCTAACCTCTTCTCCACCACCATAGAACAACCATGTGAGCAACTCGAAGCAGTCTCAGTGACACCATTGCTCACCTCCAAAAACCCGCTGCGAAAACTAATACGTACCCACCTAAAAATGCCGTGAATTTATCATTGTGTCATATTCGTGTTCGATCGAAGTCCGTTCAAGTCATCGGTTCTGTTCTTGTTTGACTTTTTCGATTGTCGACTTAAGTCGGCAGTTTGACTCAGTGGTCGTCCATTCATTGGGTCGTGTTTCCGCTCGAGGTCGTCGAGGTCCGGATCAGAGGTTTCGTTCGATGTGCGGTCTGTTAGTTTTGTTCGAATTCGATCTCTGTTAGCTGCGCAATTTCATTTGTTATAGTTGCTGGAATTTTTCGACCTTTGGAAACTCCTTGAGGTTCATTCTAACTCATCTCTGTTGCTTCAGTGCTTGGGTACATTTTCATGTCGATCTTGAAAAAAATTCGTTGTTTGTTTGTTTTGTTTTACTGCTAATTTGCTTTGTTTTAGATAAGTAAGTAATGTTCCTTTCCTTTTTTAATTTGTTCTTTGAATATCCTGTATAATGGATGATGCAAGTTAAGTATGGGGATACTTAAGAGTTATAGTTTATTAATTTGTGCCATAAAACTCAAGAAGAATTATAGATCTTGGGGTTTGTAGGTAAAAATGAAAGTATATTAGGCTAAAATGATATTGGGTTCAGTGACAATTTCAATCGGATTTTTGTTTGGTATGTGACGTTTTGAGTCGCATATGGTTTAAATCTTGTTTATTGAAAGGATTTTTAAGACGCTAGGAGTATGTTTAGGCCGACCACACTCGGGTAGGCAAGCTTAGGTCGCTTCTTTTATTTTGCCGAGGTAAGGGGTCGTCTCCTTTAGTTTATATTCCGGGGAATGCCCCGAAGGATTTATGTATATTTTATCCGGGGTATGCCCCGAAGTGAATGTAAATGTAGGCCAAAGACGGAGCAATTTGAGGGAGTATAGGATAGGATTTTTATTTTTTATTTTTATTTTTCTTTTTCTTTTATTAGGTGGGGACGACCTCGAGCCTTTTGTGTGTTTATTTTCCTTTTTATGTTTTTACCTCAATTTGAATATCTTAAAAGCCAACTTGATCATGTACGCAACCGTACTAGTTACGGGACTTGGAGAATGTCTAACACCTTCTCCCCGAGTCGAATGAACCCCCTTACCTGAATCTCTGGTGCAGACTTAGTTTGGAGTCCAAAGTGTTTTTAAAAGGAATTTTTTTTTTAAATGGTGACCTGACACACCGAAACCAAATGTCAGGTGGCGACTCTGAGTTAATCCTTTTTAAAACACAATCTTTTGTCACTTTCAAAATTGAATAACCCTTCGAGCTTTGCAAAACCTTTTTATTAATTTTAAGAGGGTTTAGTGAAGTTTCTGGAAAAAAGGGGTGTGACAGAGGGCTCATGAGCAAGAATAGTTTTGATAGGAATGTCGAGCGCAAAGAAGCTCCACGACTGTCAGAATATAACTTTAACGTAGATGCATCCGTTATCGTATCAGCCATCAGACGTATCAAAGATACTAGATGGCTTCGACCTCTGCGGACCGATCCAGCCCAGAGAAATCCCAACCAAATGTGCAAGTATCATGGCACCTATGTCCATAGAACAGAAGATTGCAGACAGCTGAGGGAGGAAGTGGCCCGGATGTTCAACGATGGGCACCTTCGGGAATTTCTAGTGAACGTGTTTGGGACCCCGAACTAAAGTCTATAGACAATCTAACACGTCTCGGAGACGTCCAAAATCCCTAACAAAAAAGGCCTTTGGAAAAGAAAAAATTCTTTCACAACCGGTTCTAAAAGGCTACCTTCAGCAAAGTAAAAAATTTAAGACATCTTCGGGAAAAACTTCGATAATATCGAGCCCCAAAAAACTCTGATAAAGGCAAGGATTGTTTGAACCCTCGAACACAACCTTATTATCTCATGCTAAGGCATTTCAACCTTTGTGATTACAAACAAAGCAAAGGAAAAAACTTAAGAGCCAAAAAGGAAAAGAAAATCTTATATTTATATAAAATGTTTTCTTTACAAACTTCCTCGAATATCAACGCAAGGAGCCGCGAATGAAGGGCCAAAAATTCTAAATGGGGGCATCAAGTCGTCAAACAATTCCCATTCAGCAGGTATTGGATCAAAGAACTAGGAACGGCTCCTCGGTGGAGGAGTAGAAGCGAATCGCTCCAGTACGATGGACCGGGGGGGGCCAAATCAGGCTAAAAACAAAAAGAAGAGATCACAAACCTTTGACTTTGACTGTGAAAAGCGGAAAAAGGGATTCCTTGGATAAAGTGGAAAAATGCTAAAAAACTCCTTCAAGCAAGGGCACGTTGCACAGTAGTAGCCAGTTCAAGGAAGTGCCGAAGAACCGGAAGCGAAGCGCTATGCCGGGGCGATCCGCCCACACTATTGGTGGAAAGGTATGAAAGATCTGCCTTTTGCGGGAAGAATCGCTCGAAAGCTCTCAACCTGTCGTAACAACGAAAGAAAACTCATCGTTCGTTCTCCCCGCCCGGTAAGAACCGTTTTCTAGGTCACGCCTTAACCTCGTTATCGCCAGGATGGCACACTTCTATTCCAGGGGAGGGACAATTTTACATATTTCTTCCAAATACTTCTAGCCCAACGTATACAAGGAGCTGATCGCCTTTTTCATTTAGTCTCCCGATAAACGAAAAAGGATTTCCTCAGGAGAAGTTTTTCTAACCGGATTGAAATCGTGAGTCGGCCTTGTCCAAAAAAAATTACAACGACCCAATACGGCCTCAGAAAAAGTGCAAAAAAGAATAATAAAAGAAAATACTAATTCCTAAGTGGCTTGGTCTTCGACGGAGGTCACATCTCCGTCCTCGGGGTCTTACCGTGTTCATATTCACTTAGGCTATCGGAGTCTTCCTCAGGGAAGGCCAACTTCCACGCCTGGGTTTCTTCTGCTTTGGCGTTCTCAACCTCGGCCATGATATCGAAACCCTAGCTTGAGCGTCCTCGAGGGCTTCCCTCCGAGCTTTCCATTTTGTATGATCTATCATGCTCTTATACTTGTCCTGGATGGCCTCGACGTCGACCTTAAACTGAGCCATCAACTTTTATGCCGGCCGCGACCACCTCAAATTTTCCCGCCTCCAGCTCATTGGCTAAGCTTTCTTTATCAAAAACGGCCAAATCCAGCTGAGATTGAATCTCATTGATCTTCTCGGCCTGCACTGAGGTTTTCTCTTTAGTAGCTTGAAATTGAGTCTCAGCCGAATCCAATTGTCTTTGGACGGTCTCCTTCTTCGAGGCTAGGATATCCATATTCTTCTTAAATGCTTCAACCTCGGCATGTATCTCGTCCATCTGGTTTTGGAGTCGTCCGATTTGCTCGAGCCTCTGTCGGACCTGTAGAATCGGATCGTTAGTCATTATCTCCAACTCATCTTTACTATCGTGAAGTACTCGGAATACCTGCTCGGCCATATCGGTGTGCTCATCTGCCCGCAACCAAATTGGCATGAAGCCTCTCACTGAGAAGCCTATAAGTGTCTCTTTTCTCGGTAAGGCTCTGAACCTCAGCCTCACGCTCCTCTTGAATTCCGAGGAAGGCTTCATGATGCAACACGGAAGCCTGCAAGTAAGGAAGAAGATGTTAGAATAATTTACAATTCTAAGTTTGAAAGAAATAAGAGACTCTCAAAGTTCACCAAGCCTCTCAGATAACTGGCAATTCCAACGGGGGGAGAGAAGACTCGAGCATCCTCCAGGACATTTAGCACTATGTTCCCCCTACGACCTGGGTTAGCACTCGGAGCCGGGAATTGGTCTACCAGTCTCGGGCTCAAGATCTAGTAGCGCCCGATGACAGTACCTTCTTCGGCTCCGGTAAATTGCCGAATCCAGTGACATCTTTGAAGGCAGCAGAATCAATCCCGTCGAAGAAACCATGGATATCAGACGCCCCCTGAAGCCCCTTGTAAGAGAGACTTTCCAGCATGTTGGTTTCATGGATCATAGCATCCGAAATCTGAGGGGATCTCGAAAAATTGACCACCCCGAGTTCGTCCCTCGGGACCTCTTCCACAGCTCGGGAAGCTTCGCCCCCAGTCACTCTCTCTACCATCTTAGCTAGGGATAGGTTGGCCTCTACTCTTTATGATTCAGGGACCTCGGTCGAAGCTCCCACATCAACCTCCTCCGGTTCGGAGGGCTTTTGTCTAGAAGTAGTATCCCACACACGAGCCACTAGCTTGGAGTTATCTTCCTCTTCTTCTTGGGACTCGTCCCTTAGTCGGCGGATCGAGTCCGAAGATATAACACCAGCATCCACCTTAGGCTTATGGGGCTTCCTCACCGATTTTTTCTTTTCCGAGCCCAGGGGACTCGGATCCCTTTTTCTCTTTTCTCCTTGGCCTGCTTTGGAGCTGATGGTTGGGGAAGGACTTCTTCATCACTGGAAGGGGGTCTCATTGAAACATCCTTCCCGATAACTGCAAAAGAAAAAGAGATAAGTAAGTTTGAGAAAAGGTCAGAACAATAACCAAATCGAGGCAGAAACTTACCATAATTACGAGCCTCCAATCGACCCTTTGACAACTCCATCCGGGCACGTTCAGAGTAGGGTATCTGCGACACTAGGCCTTTGACCCATTGCTTTAGTCCCAAAATTGGGTCTAGCATCTGGGTCGCAGCTGCAACACCAAAACAAAGATAAGGAAAGATGATAGGATGTGAAACAACAAATTAAACCTTCAAGGAAGTGCGTACTTACGTTTCATGTTCCATTTCTAAGGGAACGATATGTCTTCAGCGGGGATCAGGTCTGATGTCCTTATTCGTACAAATCGGCCTATCCAGCCTCGATCTCGAGACTCATCTATGCTGGAGAACGGGGCTTTACTAGACCGGCGAGCAAGCTTGATTACTCCTTATCGATAGATCCGGGGACTGTAAAGGCGCATGAGGTGATCGAGGGTGAAGGGACACCTCTCGATTTTGCTTGTGAAGAAATGAAGGAGAACAATTATTCTCCAGAATGAAGGGTGGATTTGGCCTAGGGTGACATCGTATCTTTGCCAGAAAGCGGCGATGATGCGGTCTAAGGGACTAAACATGAAGGGGTAAGTGTAAACACTTAGATAACCCTCCACGTGAGTGGTAATTTATTCCTCAAGAGAAGGAACGACCACATTCTTGTTCACCCAGTTACACTCATCTTTGACCTTTTCGAGGATGTGTTCGGTGATGTTGCATATATACCTTAAGACCGGTTCGCATTGGCCCTGCACCGAGGGGGTCTTCTTTATTTTGAAGTTAGTGACGGTTGGGCACCCTGCTGGAACGAATTCCTCAGGGTGGGGCTCCATCGTAGCCTCATCACCTGCGGGCTGTGATGAAGAAGCAGCCTCCTTTTACGACAAGATTTTAGAAGTTTTAGCTATTAATGAACAAGAAGAAAAAGAGTTAGGATGATATGCGGTTGATTAGAGTTCAAGAAATTTGGGTATGAAAATGATGAAGTGAAGGGATTTTTTTAAAGCAAGAGCAGGGAAAGCGTTGAGTGTAAAAGTCTGAATGAGAAAGGGTTAGGGTTCTTATAGGTTGGAGGCGACAGTTCAGAAGCGGTAGTGGTCGACCAACAACTGACATGCATTTAATGCATTGGTAACTGGACCGACGGGACGTTTCGTCGCTTACGTCATGATCAGGCTCATCACTGACGACATTACCCATCGAGACAGAGTTCGGAAATTCATATCGTTTCTCATCACCTTCCTTATAAGGAAACGAGAGGACTATTTGTATACGATCAGAACGACATGTCATTGTTATGACTAATCGAGGTTGGACCATGATAGGTTGAGGTTTGGCCTCGTGTTACATCGAGCCAGAGTGTTGAGCTAGATTGCTGAGCTCGTAATCCAGAGATCGATCAAGGTCGAGATCGTCCAAGATCGAGACCGAGCAAAATAAAGATCGAGCAAGACCGATGGAAGTTTACTTAGTCAAGTAACGATAAGCCGAAATATCCGTTATCGAGCAGGGATCACGGCGAAAATCTCGGCACGTATCAAGATGATGACGATTAATTAGCCAATCATGAGATTTCTTACTGTATTTAGAGTTGTAACATAAGTAGGACTCCCCTACTATATAAAAGGGGTATGATCATTTGTAACACCATCATATTCATGCAATACAAAGCTATATACTACATGTTTCTTAAGCTCTCAATACTCTGTTACTTTGTTCATATTTTTCAGTAGAATATTCATTTGGTCGATGGTGAACTAGCTCGAGGGCCAACGCTATACATCTCATTTGGTTTGCTTTATTTTCTATTTACAGTCAATTTCAATACCAATTTACGTATTTTCTCAGTTTGTGCCAAGTAAAATCACGTGCCCTAAAACCACGTATAAATTCAATTGCTATCCGTTTTTAGGGTAAACAAACCCCAATGTCTAGGAAGAAAAGAAGATTCAGCTAGATAACTGCCAGTTAATTACTAGTTTGACTTTATTAAATATAAAATAATTTACTAAATAAATAAGTAAATACAAAAATAATATTTCAGAAAGGAAATATTTTCCAAATCAAAATGAAGGATATTCTCTTCTGAGATACCACTATTTTCTCCGACAGCTGATAAGGTGATTTATGTACCTTTGAATTCGACTATACCAAATATGACATGCATTGTGTGGAAACATATCATTGTCCAATATCAATTGGTTAATAGATGGATATTGTCCTATATATTCCATCGGGGAATGTGATAAGATGATTATTATTTGCTCGCATAATACACTGGGAATGTGAATAATGTTGGAGTTCCAGTATAATATACCGGTCCAGCATAATACACTGGAAATTCATACACAGGTGCTCCAATCTCCAGTATATTATGTTAGAACGTTCCGCATGTTGATGTTCCAGCATAATATGCTGGAAGTTCATACACAGGTGCACCGATCTCCACTATATTATGTTGGAACTTTCCGTGTTACAGAAAAATAGTAGCTATTTTTTAATGACTTTGCACACGCTGGATATTTTTAAATGACCAATCCGAAAACTGGCTAGCGCGTGCTAATACTTGATTGAAGTGACCAAAACTCTTGTTGGGCTAGGCCCATCAAAAGCTCAACTAAGGGTGACAGATTTGCACAATTATTACACTTTGGGTGTCACTTTTAATTTTTTGACCTCTCTTGTCCCATGTGCAGAATGAATTTCAAGTTTTCACAATACTTTTGATTTTGACCTTAAAGATTTGCTAACGAGACAAGCATGAGTCAAAAAATCAAGACCATCCATTTTCACCGTCACTAGATATAATTTCCTGCTTAACTATCACAACTTGGCGCTCCATCATTGAGTTACTAGCCATCAACAGTTTAGCGTATTATTACGACATATCTATCATCGGATTCAATGGCATACGCAAGACTTTTAGCAAGCGGTATTATCATTTGAAAAATGAAAGCATAAATAAATTACTATAAAAACAAGCAATATTATCTTTTTATTAACACAATATTTTTATTTTGCTTATTTTATATATTTATATAGAGAGTGTTAAAGATGTCGAAATAACGATATCATGTGACACTTCTTGCGTCAAAATATATCTAAGCATGACCAAGTGAATCTTCATCGTTTGTGACATGTCATGACCTTATACGATGTCCGGTATTCATATTGGTCACATGACCAAGTGAAATTTCTGGAAATCAGACTAACACTTAAATTTTCTCATTCGCATGTTCTCAATCTCAATTATATTGCATACGAAAAAGATATATATCTGCTTCATCTTTGTTAATTCTTTTGCTTTTTGCTATTACCTCATCATTGCATTTTTTTTGTTTCCCACCTAATATTCGGTATTCGTAATTAGGACTCGATTAAATTCAAATTCATGCCGAAAAGTCTCACATTATAGATAAATTATTCCTTAATAAAATCGACTTCATACTCAGAAACATACTCAAAGAAACTCAGTAATTACTTTCGTCCTTTAATGTTTCTTCGAATGCACTTACCTGTTATTGCATTTGCCATACTGTATATTGACTCATCTATATGTTTTCAATAAATTTCAACCATACCCATTGAAAAAGGTTCTTTTTTTTTTTTGCTTAGATTTTTGGAATCTCGTATATTATTTTTTTGTATTTCATCGCCTTATTCAATACCTTATCCATGAAATTTCCTTTTTATCTTGCATCTAATGTTGTTAATCACGCTTAAAAATATGCAAGGAGATCTCTGCGTGTGATTCTTGGAAAGAAAAAACCTTTTTTATTTGGGTTTTCAATTTTTATTTGTGCTTGACTAGTTTTAGTAAGCCAATAATTAATGGCTAAAGCTTAGTAAGTTAGAATTTATTTGGGACATTTATGTAAGATTCCCAAAAAGAAAATATTCAAAAATTAAAAGTTATTGTGGCTAGTGGGTATTGAACCAATAACCTTACAAAAGTTTTGAACCTCCTTTATCACTAAGTTATGTATAGAGGTAAAAAATAGATTTTGCATTTCCATACGTTGTATTTTCCAAAAGGGTCAAATATACCCTTGTACTATGAGAAAATGTTCAAATATATTTCTCGCTATACTTTCGGTTCAAATATATCCCTATCGCAATACTATCGGTTCAAATATATCGCACTTCCGTTAAATTTGTCCAAGGTTGACACATTTGATGAGGTGGATGCCACGTGGCATGCCACCTCAGCGCTCCTAACCCATTTTATCCCTCCCCTATATTTGTTGTTCCACCACTAAAATTTTCTTCGAGGGAAAGGAAAGCTTAGCGATGGAAAAAATATATAAGGGAGGGGTAAAATGGGTTACGAGCGCTAAGATGGCATGCCACGTGACATCCACCTCATCAAATGTTAGTTCCACGTAGGATTGGATATCCACCTAGGACAAACTTAACGGAAGAGGGATATGTTTGAACCAATAGTATTACGGCAGGGGTATATTTGGACCGAAAATAGTATGAGGGGTATATTTAAACCTTTTCACATAGTATAAGGCTTTATTTGATCCTTCTTCGTTGTATTTTTTTGACGTAGGTGTGAACCCCCTTCTGCCCCTAAATCCGCCCGTATTTGATATGTATATAATTTAAATCCTTCCCGTTATGTGTCACTTTCGTAGTAGTGCCATGTAGAACATTTCCAATGGACCGTTTATGCCAAGTTGTCACCATCAGATTGAGCAGAAAAAGGGGAGTTCACGGGTTCAACATATATTATAACTCACGAGAGAGGCCTTCCAATTAATTATTCAATGCCAATATATGACAAAATTGGCATAAATTGTCAAATACCACCAGCTCTTGGCTATGTTTACAACCATAGAATATTACCAAATGATTAATATTATACGACCCACAGAACATGTATTTGCCCTTTCAAAGAACCCTATCTCCAAAAAAATATAAGGTAGTACCATGTATTATTGTGAAGAGTGAAAGGCCGTTCGATACACTAAGTTTTCGTTATGCGCGAGATTCGGAGAAGGATCGGATCACAAGGGTATATTATTATTATGACGAGCATAGTATATTATTAATACTATCTCTTCGTTTCATTTAATATGAAGAGGTTCAGAGTTACGTACGCAAATCAAAACGTTTAATTTTTTGACAATTTACAGTTAAATACTACTTTCTTCGGTCCACATTAAGTGATTTTTTGGCTTTTTTATTTTGTGGTCCAAATTAAGTGATTTTTTCAAATTTCAAGAATGGATTAATTATTTTTTTCCCTATATTGCACTTGGAGTAAATAATATTGGCTTATGTGTTAGGAGTATTTATTTAAAGAGATATTAAAGATTAATATGATCAATTTTATTGCTAATTAACGTTAAAAGGTTAATTTCTTAATATAAATATATAAAAACAATCAAAAAAAATTATTTATTTTGGACGGAATGGAGTATCCAGTGTTTAATGCTCATAGAAGTCATTCAAGAACGATTGGATTTATAATTTACTAATATTATTGTTCCTTTTTAATATACGCTTTACTAAAAGATATTTTTTACTCACCAATCAAATAGCAGAAGATATCCTCGAAAAATATTTTTCATAGAAAATGACGTGCGGCGTCGTCTGTTAAATGCACTAAGGAAATATTGAAGAAGAAAATAATCCTACAAAATCTCTTATATTTTATTTAACGAATCTCCTATATTATATTTTAGCGATTTATTATAAAAAGTATCATGTAACTAACAACTTGTTTGGAGGGTTGTTACTGATTGTACTGTATTATATTGTTACTTTAAATATAATATTTGTTTTGATTGTTATTTAAAGTTTATTGTATCGTATTGTTAAATGCGTCGTTACACAACAACGAAAAGTGTCACTTTATGTCACGACCGATTTGGTGCAACATCGTTACCTTATTCTTTTCCTCTCATCTTGCCCTTCCTTATTTACTAAATAATCCTATTTTATTCTTTACCTTACCTTTTTATATAATAATTCTACCTCGTACCTCACTTTTTCATTGTAATATCGCAAATGTATACTCCATATTATCGGTGCATAACATCATAAAATGACAACAAATAATACAATCTATCCAAACATTGTATATATTAAAAGTAATACAATCAAATGCACCACGAGACGATATATTATGAACGGATAATAACAACCATCCAAACAAGCTGTAAAAACATTTGTAATGACTAATCGCTACTAAAAAATCAGGTTTTTGTGACGGATAAATTATATAGCTAAATAGAAGAATCGGTCGCTAATCTCATTTAGCAACGGATTATCAAGATATTCTGTTAACTACGAATGTTTTAACGACAAATTAGCGACGATGTTTGTACCTAATTTTTTTTTTCTTTTTGTAGTGAATGAGTCATAAAATCTATCTCCATAAATTCTCACCAAAGCAAATATCTCTAAAACGCTTATATAATAAAGGCAAGAGCCATATTATTCAATGCACTTTTCCTAAAAAAAACAATCTATCTTTCTCTCCATAACCAAAAAAAAATGAAGTCTTTTTTCTTCCTTCTATTTCTTCTATTCTTCCTTTCCAAAATCACCTCAACTCACACTCATCAAATTCCCACAAAATCTTTATTACCATCACTTGATCAAACCACCTTAAATAAAAACTTAGACAATGAAACAATTTACAAAATCTCAAAGCAATTATGTTGGAATTGCATAGGAGAAGCAATTCAATTCTTGTTTCATCACAATTTAGTAAGAGCAACAAAAATGGAGTTACCATTAACATGGGATTCAAATCTTGAAAAATATGCAAAATGGTGGGCAAATTCAAGAAAAGAAGATTGTAGATTAATGCATTCATTTGAAGAAGGTGATTTTAAATTAGGAGAAAATATTTATTGGGGTAGTGGTTCTACTTGGACACCAACAGATGCTGTTAATGCTTGGGCTGATGAACAAAAATATTATAATTATGGATCAAATTCTTGTGTTGAAGGGCAACTTTGTGGACATTATACTCAAATTGTGTGGAAGAATACAAGGAGAGTTGGATGTGCTAGAGTTATTTGTGATAGTGGTGATGTTTTTATGACTTGTAATTATTTTCCTCCTGGGAATTATATTGGTGAAAAACCATATTGAGGTTTAAATTGGAATTTTATGGTTTTATATTTGGATTCAAATTGATAATCTTTAATACTGTAACTCTTATTCTGATATGGTTATGTATAGCCTTAGGCTGATGGTTTATCGGAAACAACCTCTTTAACTTCACATGGTAGGAATAAGATCTGTATACATACTATCATTCCCAAACACCACTAGCAAAATTCACCGAGTATGTTGTTATTTGTATATGGTTAAGTATAAGTATCACGTTACACGGTACAATTCTTTTTCTTTCAAACATTTGGTGTGTAGAATCCACTAGTCCGACCATAACTCGAATGTGCGCGGTAAAAAAGCTCACCTATGGAGATTTTATTGCTTCGTACTAAAGAAAATTTTAGGGCTCGAACTCGAAATCTTTGACTAATGATTTACCTTTTACATGCATGGTATAATAATTGTGAAGTAAATTTTGCACTAATGATAAACGCATACATATATATATCACTAGCTTCCATGATTAGAAGTTTTTACTTCAAATTTTCTTTTTCTTTTTGGGAATCCCTTTGATCACTTGCTACTTGCCAAACCATACTTTCAACTATAAACAAAAATATTATATGACTGATAAACCAACTAAGTTTAATCTTCCGTATAATTATATTGAGTTTAAATTACATACACATCGAATAACGGCGTATTAAAAATCTGCACTATTTGTAAATATTAAAACATACATATATCCTTCATTATAAGGTCAAATTGAGTGATTCAAAAGCCTAACTTGATTAGAATTTCACAAAAAATCCATTGGAGATATAAATATTGAGTTTCAGGATCGTTTGGCACGAGAAACGAGGTAGAATAGCTGACAAATATATATATATATATATATATATATATATATATATATATATATATATATATATATATATATNCAGACTTCTTCTTCTTCAAATTTTCGAACCCCACAATCCTAGGAACGAATTCCTTCACCAAATACCATCCCCAAGTCATAGGTAATCAATTCTAAACTTTACTCTTTCAATTACTCATTATTTTTCATCACTTTTAAATCAAAAACTAAGAATTTTCATGGTAAAAATTGAGGGTTTGGGTAGAATTAGGGAATTTTGAAAAAATTGAATCTTTACCTCGAATTGAGGTAGGATTTCGAAACTAATTGTATATTTGGGTTCGTGGGTTAATGGGTAAACGTAATTTGGTCCGAACCCCGAGTTTAGACCAAGCAGGCCCGAGGTTGGGTTTTCACTTTTTTTTAATAGAAAACTTAGGAAAAATTATAATTTTCAATAAAGTTAGTTCCTTTAGACTTAATTAATGATATTGAGTTAATTATGATCAGATTCGAGCAAGTTAGAGCAAGATTCTAAAGGAAAAGCTATAATTGAGCAGTGAGTGGCCTGCGAAATTGAGGTAAGTGTTTGGTCTAACTTTGACTTGAGGGAATAGGACTTCCCACTTGTTTGCTTTGTGAAATGCATGGGTGTGGTGTATAGGTGAGGTGACGAGTATCTATGCACCACCCAAATGGCCTGTTAAACATGATCTTCTCCTCGTTCTCAATTTAATTGATCCCGATCTTAATTGTTAATTGTTAGTTATTGTTTTCATGACTACTAGGCCTCATTAATTTGTTGTTAAATATTATTTGGTTATTTTGAAAGAATATTGGTTGTGAATGTGGTTCTCTTGGGGGAACAGAAATGTTGAAAAATTTGACACTATGTTGGGATTACATATATATATTCATGTCGGTTTCTTGACTATTTACATTGTTGTTGTTTAAAGCTTATGGGTTATACTGTTTTCTGTTTGAAACTTTTGAATCAAAAATTGGTGTGATAAGGATGAATAAATTGGTGTGATAAGGGTGAATAAATTGGTGTGATAAGGGTGGATAATTGGTGTGATAAGGGTGGATAATTGATTGTGATATTGTGAATAGGTGGGATCGGGTTGCACACCGCAACATGATTGTGAAATGAGGGGAAATGATATTTTTACTGATTTTTAAACTCTAAATGATTTGGAAACTCTTGTTTGCTCTACCGTTTTTATTATATTTAGTACATGGGATTATTTCAAAGTAAGGTTTGGAATAATTGGAAATGTACTTGAGAGTTGGTTATAGCTGAGGCCTGAAAAAGGCGGTTGAGTTATTTTATTGTTATTGCAGTACTTGTTATTTATTTATTTAGATTTCTTTCTTTCTTTATATAATATTGTTAAAGACCCGTTGTAGCCTCGTCACTACTTCGTTGTGGTTAGGTGTTACACCCCATAGTCTCGTATGTGAGAGTAGGTCGTAAGTCAATTGATGTAAACTCTAAAATGATATCATCTTTGAAAGTACATAAAGTAAGTTAATAATGTTACCTTGGAGGTTACAAATATTTAAGATCATTAATAATGAGTACCAGGAGGAAGGAAGCTTAGAAGCTAAACCAATTGAAGAAAATAAGTTTCGTCGAAACTAGACAAGTTTGGAATGTTATAACATGTACTTTAGGGTGAGACAATGGTTCATTACATGATAAGGAGGTTATGCTATGAGTTATATTTGTCATATGATAGTCGTATGCTACGTTTTGAAGTTAAGCAAGTTGTGGAGCAAAAGTTGGCAATGGTCTTCACAAATTACATTCATAATGTGCTAAACATTAGGTCAAATGTAACTGAGATTTTCTCCCAATATTCTTGGAATTATTGGATGATCTACCAACCAAATTGAATATCTATGAGTATTATTTTCAACACATTAAACCGTTCATCGATACGACATAGGAGTAGAGGGATATTTGCAGTTTCGCGAGACTGCGTAGACATCATAAGTGACAAGTAGGTGGATCACTAGAGCTTTTTGAGCAATACATGTCATGTGTTATATGAGGTCTTATTGGGACATATTATATACCAAATTGAAGATCTTGTAATGTAGTTTCCAATTCTCTTAACCGTTTTTTCATACGACATCGGGATAAAAAGATATAAGCGTCGGAAGATGGACCAATCCTAGGGTGCCAAGCTAGCACCTCTTTGACTTTTCCAAAGTTGATATATATATATATATAAGTCTTAGGTCGATTTTCTCTTCATTTTTCAGCATAACTCGACCAGAGAACACCCATAAATATAAACTCAAGCTATCTTCTAGGGTTTCAAAGAAGATTATCATCCCGGGCATGAAATCGAGAAGCAATAACATCAAAATAATCCCTACGACGTAAATGTCATTATACCACCTCTCCTTTTTCTTTGTAGTTAGAGTTTTGGAAGGTACTTCATAGTTAATAAAAGTCTAATATCTGTATTTAAGTGTTTAAATATCAAGAAAGGTTGATAAATGTGTTTCCTAATAGTTAGAACTCACGGGACGGTGATCGGAAGCCGTGAGTTCGAGTTATTTAACTTGTAGCGGACTGTTTTGTGGACTGTTTTGTATTGTTGTTGGGGTGCGTGTTTTACTACTTTTTTGTGGGGTTTTGGAGGAGGAAGAGTGTGGAGAAACACCATATAGATGTAGGGTTGTGGGCTGGTCATTCGTTGTAATATTTTCGGGTCGTTTGACATGACTACGGTGGTCATCTTATGTATGAAGTGTTTAGGTTGTGTGGGGACTGTTTTGGGAGGCTCAATATGATTATTATTGATGTTTTTTGGGCTGTTTGGTGATTGTTTTGACCTGTGTGAAGTCATATATATAGGGGAGGTGTTGTCCGTTTCATCGTAAAATAGGTTGTGGCTGATACATAATAGTTATGATGCTTAAACGATAACGATAATGTCGTTTCTCTTATTGTAGATTAAGGAGTTGTGACATTTGCGTAGCTTGAGGTTGGGGCAGTATATACAAGGTACGTGAGGCTATCCCTTTCCTTCTTTTTCACGACTCCGATTGTAGATAATGCAATGAACGAGCTTCCAAAGATACTCTACTCTTAGAAGCTAGCAGTACTTACATTGTTTCCCTTCTTATGGAACAATTGATGTTGTGGTTGCTTCTCTTATTCTTATGTTATCAATATTGTTGGTACTTCATGATTCTTATAAGATTCTTGATGAAGAGTTAATCCTAATAACGTGTACGGAGAATATCGACCTTACGTCACTCCGAAAGGTTTAGAATATGATTCCAGTGAGTCCTACATGCATTATATATATATATATATATATATATATATATATATATATATATA